>JBAMDN010000681.1:0-46114 GCA_037074945.1 Tetracladium marchalianum | reverse complement strand
GTTCAATATGTTCTTAGCCTGCGCCTAGATGTCAACACACAGAATGTGGATGGATCGATGGCCCTTCATTGCGTAGTTCTGGCGAAGGATAATAGAGTCGCCTCTGCGAGAGTATTGCTCCAAAAAGGCGCCAAGCAGTTTCATTCTGCCATGTTGTGTGAGGATGGCGTAGGGAAGATTGGCCGACATTCAGGCACACCCGCCCAGATGGCGAGGGAGATGGGGAAACTGGAGCTTGCGGAGTTTATTGAAAACTGGGGCAAGGTATGACCAGATTAATACACTATTATTGTCATGTATTCTGGACCTCTAGTCCACCTGTAAATCGACTAGTTGAAGTACTTATGCTTTGTATAGAGGTTTCGCACTCGCTCCATCGTGAAACTTGTACTTTAATCCATCTAAATCAATCCCATCAATCGTCCGAACATTCAACGGCATGATGTCCTCTCCTTCATGAAGAACTTCTACGCAGACAGACGTTCCACAAATCTTGCAGAAAGAGTGGAGTGATTTCTCACTGAGAAAAGCGTACCCGACAAGGTTTTCTCGTCCCATGAGAATGACAGATGATTTTGGAGGATATATGAAAAGATCTCCATTCTACAATCGTCAGTAGGAAGAGATGAAGCTGGGGAACGTACTCTTGAGCAAAGGCTGCAATTGCATTTCATGACTTCTTGTTCTTTGAGGGGTTTCGTCTTTACAGCGTAGGTGACGGCACCACAATGACAATTTCCGAAATAATCAGCCATTCCATTGACATTTCCAGACGAGGGACCAGAAGGGAAGGCCGGTGGCTCGTATGGTGTTGCGATCCATTTGCCGTCGAATGGTTTCGATGCGAGAGTTTCAAGATCGACATCTCGCAGAAGCCGTACCTGCAGGAATCAACCAAATGGATTCACTGTCAGGGGAGATGATCTACATTTATCCCATTCCCTTTCGAACCCTTGCCTTTGCTCATCACAGAAGAGCCGCATTTTTGACAGAACTGTGTGGTTTTTAGTCGCCGTGGTCGAGGTTGAGGGGGGTACTGACCAAGTGAGTCTGGGTCACGTCTCCAAACTCGTACTCTGTTAGAGCTCCGTCGCTAGTCTTGATTGATAATTGTTCATTCGATACTGGAAATATCCAGAGAATTCCGTTCTGTCAGAGGAGTTAGAAAAGAAGTAGCTTGAAGGTGAAGTCTTACCTTGACGCAAAAGCTGCACTCACACTTCTCATACTCCGTTAACTCAGGAATGTTGATGCCGAATTTGAAGAGTCCGCAATGACAATTGCCAAGGTATTCTTTTGATTCGGTGGACATTGTTTTGAAGCTGTTGAGTTTGTAGTCCTTAGCTTGACGAATCTCAAAACATCAAAACAAGAATTAGAGAAATTCCGAATCACGGAATCGTTTTCACATTCGCTTCGATGAAAGTCATCGTCTGGAGACCCCAGAAACCAATTCCAGGCTTCCATACCAACCAGGGCCATTGGTTCGTTGAAGGGAAGCAGGTGACTTGAACTTCACGTGGACGAAATCAGTTCGAATGACGTTGAAAGGCATCGACAGGCAAACAACACAACCATGGATAGAAAGTCTTCATCGTGGCCTATTCCAATCAGGCTGATAAGTTCTCGACGCCGTCCTCGTCAAACACTGCGTAGCTGAAGACGAGACTGCAAAATACTGCGAAGAATCCCGAGGTTCCGAATTCGTCATTATGCATATCAACAACCCATTCTCGTGGGATGCAATGTTCGTGAGTGACCTATGAGAAGGGAATATGTGCGCTCATGAAACAAGTCTTGTGATGCACGCAATCTCGATGCATGTTGAGGTGAAGAAGAGGCATGGATGGTCTGTCGTGACTTTGATACTGGATCTCGAAAATACCTCAACGTGAAGAGGAGACTTCCCAATATCTACAAGTACGTACAGGTACACTAGAGGGAGATTCCGGAGATCACTTCTTAGAACTGGCCGTCTTCGAGCAACGATAAGCCGTGTTCTAAAAATAGACAAGATACACGTGATCTTGACAGTCAAACTAAACACAGAACTCTCGCGGGCTTCATTTGAATCGACCTGCTCAGAATGGTGCAGTTTTTGTTTCTGCTGGATGCCTCTTGTAGGCAGCAAAGGCAGCATGAAAAGACGTCTTCCCTTCAATGTTTCTCTTCATGTAATTCTTGCACATGTTCCCTTGCTTGGTCAAGCTCCATCCTTATCGGCACCTGAAACTAATGCAGGTGAGCTCTATCGCAATCCACCCCGCGTCTCCTCAACCATCAACAACACACCCCATCCTCCAGCTTCATCCCGTGGGCATCACCAAATGAATAACCGGCTATTTGTTGTTTTGTTATCTATCTAGCCCTGCCCCGGTGATGGCCGAGGGACACCCGTTTCGCCCAGCTGAGAGAGGGTGTGATGACGGCGTTTACGGATCATGGGGCTGTGATGGACCGTATGCCTTGGTCCAAGGAGAATGATAACAGCAAGGCCATGTAAATAGGAACGCGTTCCCACTTCCATCTTCTGTCTTCAAACCATCGACAAAGTATCAACCTCAAATCAACTTATCCTCCATTATCGTCTTTCCCCCCAGCTCTTCCAATTTCCGATTTGCTACATCAAATCTCCAGCCTCCCTCTCCTGAGTCACTCGCCGTTTGGTTCTCCGGACGCCTCTCTCTCCACACTCTTTGTCTCACAGACCAAACGTCATTTCAAACAATCGCCCATCAAGCATTTGCCCAACAATCATAGCGCCTGCAATCACCACTTTGTTGTGTGTGGTCGGTTCTAACTCCTTCTTTATTCGTCAATCCTTCTTATTAAGCTCTAAGCTCAGCCACCTGTGACTCTTTTGTCCTACGACTTCAGTCATCCGGTAACCACATCTCGATATAATCCTCGACTTCTTCCTACGAATCCTCTTTATTGTAACTTCCTACGAATCCTTCACACGACCTTCCCACGAGTCTTCTTCGCGGACTTCTTACGTTCCTCGATCCCTCACAGAAACCCCTCCTCGCCCCCATCTATCCGTCACAACCTCATCATGTCTGCCACTGTCGATCAACGCGATATCAGATCCGCTTCTGTACCGTTCAAACGCGACAAAGACAACGGATCCAAGTGGTCTAATGGAGTCCGCCCATCTGCTGGCTGCCGCGTCAATTACATCTCTCCATCACTCGATGAGGAGGTCCTTGGCGGATCTGTCAGCCAACGTGCAAAGGTTCGCCCTCACAAGCAACGAAGTCAGATGTATGTCTCTTTCCTCACTTGCCTGACGTCTCTAAACAAAATAGGTCCAACGAATTCAAGTCCCACTCCAACAAAACCCCAAAGCCCAGCGGTGCCGACTCTTGGGTTCTCGGACGATCGAGTGGTCGCATAGCGCATCAAGCCGCAGCACACTTTGATGCCTCTGATAATATCCTCTCCCGATCCCTCATTGAAATCCTTCCTCAACACTCCAACAACACAGAAACCCCAATCCAAACTACTCTCCACTCCGATGAGTACCTCTATTCCTTCGATAACAAGGGTCCTAGCCCAAGCAATACAGGAAACAGCGTTGGCCTAGGAGGATTGGTGGAGAAGGCCGAACAGAAGTGGGTTGCCGAACAAACTGAGAAGATTGTTCGTGGCGAATATGAGGTTCTGGATGGAGATGGAGAGACTACAATCCTGCGCAAGGGAAAGAGAAGTCCCAAGCAAAAGGCAAAGAGTCATCCTGTTGTGAATGATCTCGAGGATGATGGATTCCAAATCATCTGAACTGTTTTGTATTATGCCGGCGTTGACGCATGACACAGCTTACCCTGGTATGGGAATGACGGCTTGTCTTTTTATTTTTGTTCATTAGCATGCATAGCCTACCCACGGTGTACATTTTAGACTTGGGAAGGATGGCTAGACGTCTTTGTTTTTGATGGTCTTTTGCTGGTGTTGGTCGCATTGCATAGCTTACCCTGGGCCTGGATGGCATTGGGAAGGATAGCTTGGTGCTTGGCATGGTTTGGTTTGAGCGACTGCTTGGTTTTTGTTTGGTGCGGTTTGGTTTGATGCTGCTTGCGGCCTTTGTAGAGATACCTTGCGTACCAGATTATTGTCTTGCAGCGTTTCTTGAGGCTGTCGAATGCAAATTTGATTCGAGGCAAGCAATGTCCATCACAATGTGAAGATGTTGAAGAGTGTGACCTTGGAGAGCGTCAATAAGTGCTGCCTCTACAGTGGCACCTACCAATGCTGTAACATTCTAGACCGTCCGTTCTTTCGGTGTGAGATTGACACGACTAGAGATCCCCACGTTGTAGATCTCTCCAACATACTACTAATCCATCAACAAACATAAGCGAGGGAGACTACACAATTACCAGCGCTCAGTGTGCCATACTTCCTGCTCAGAAAATGGACCTGGCAATGGAAACCAACAGCAGAACGGTTGAGAGGGGTGTGGATGTGTTGCTTTACTGCTTGCATTAAAGTATCAGGAGAACGGGAGAAATTGTTGACAAACTAGGAGGATATGGAAGACATCCAAGGCGTCAAGCTTATCGGAACAAGGCTTGGTAATCCAGTCAAGAGCACACATTTCTCTTGTCTATTTGCAGAGGACAACAAATAGTTGGGTGTCAAAATAGAAACAGACATTCACCCAAATCCCACCTGATGATCATGCCCAATGTGGGGTCTTTTTGTATTTAACCAACGCATCAAATTGAAGTTATAGAATCTTGACAGCGGCAAGACTGAAGAAGACCAGGTGAAGGGATTGATGTAGGATATGTTTTACATGTAGATGTGAATAATATGCATAAAGCACTGCAGCTGAAAACGGACGTGACTATGATCATTTTGTCTCAAGAAGAGGAGGTTGGGAGAAAACAAGTGAGGCGGTGAGTCGGGGCATGAATGAGGGGAACAAATATATCACCACTTCACTTCACTTGACTTCTTCTATTCCCTCTTGATCTCAAATCTAATCTTGAGAAATCTTCAAAACTCTCACATCTCTCTACAAATCCTTTGTTGGTGGTTACATCCTGATTCCCTCTATCACCCCGCACAAGCGATTGGACTCGCAAGCGCCAGAGACCTGAGCCCTCGTTCTACACACCTCCGCCCGCCGAATCAAAACAGCCCACGCGCAGACCAACACCGGACGCCACCAACCTTTATTGCGACAAAGTCCAGCTTGCGAAGAGCAGCATCTTGTTGCCTTTCTACATGACATAGACAGCATCTATTTCCGTCTCTTGAACAATCCCGACAGTCAGGTTTGACTAGCGACATTTCCCCTCGCCCACATTTCCAAGAATTCCCTCGACCACCTAGCGCAAGTCGTTAAGCGCTCGCAGACCACCATCATTCATATACAGATGCCATCAAAAGACCGCGAGATGGAAGGAGAAGAGAGACCCAGCGAGAGACGACATCGCTCAAAGAGTGAGAGAGATCCAAATCGTCCACACAAACCACGTAGTTCGAGACCAAAGGTTATCGACCCAGAAACTGGTGAAGTCAAGCACAGGAGGAGAAGAGAAAAGGATAGAGGTTCAGAAGCATCGTCATCCATGGCCGACTTGGTACCAGAGATTGCCCGCACAGCTTCCGCTCCTGGGGCGACGTCGCGGAGTAGTCTGCCATATCCAAGTTTCAACAAGACGTTTAGCAAGGAGGCAGTGAACAGTCGGGATGATCTGCGAGTGAAGAATCCATACACACCAGAGTCGACGGATATTGGAGGAGAGAGGAGGGCAGCATCTGCGGATTTCACGAGGAAGGATGAGAATCGACCACCGAGTCCACCAGAGACGGAGTTTTCGCAAAAGGGCATACCCGTTCGGATGGCACAGGTGCAAGAGGAAGAGGCAGAGTCGAGGTCGAGTTCCAGGTCATCGCTGAGGAAGGATAGAGATGATAGGTCAAAGTTGTCGGTCAAGTCAAAGGTGTCAGAGGCATCAAAAGCGAGTACAGCGAAGGCAAGGTCACCTCGGGTTGTTTCAGTGTCAGGAGTAGAGATTATTGATGATGATGGTTCGAATGTCACCAAGAGAGGGGAGCTGAGGACACCAAATATCGAGACGGATTCTTCTCCAGCATCTGCGCAGGATTCTTCTCCAAGGACGCCAACACAAACTCCCACATTTCCTCCTCCAACACCAAAGGTTATTCCGGTACATTCACATTATGAGCCGTCAGAGACTGAGTCGAGTGTTTATGAACCTCAACCGGCGTCATTTGATTCTCCCATGCCACCACCTCCGCCTCCTCCGCCGATGCAGCCCATAAATATTCCACAGGTTGATTATTTGATGCAAAATGGGGGCTTGCTTCGACCGGTTCCAAAGAATATTCTGAGTGTGACGCCAAACTTCAACCAGGATCCGAATTCTGGCATGGCGGCAGAGATTCAAAACATATTTGCACCATACTTTAATATCCTGGATCAATACGATGCGGTCATCAACAAGAATGGATCAGTGGCGGTTGCAACTGGGTATAGGTCGGTCGCGAGGAGGTTGTTGGACAGACTGGAGAATGTCTTCAACCGGGATTTGTCTTCAGAGGGTTGTCAATGTGTCATGTGCCAGAACCCTGACTTGAGAATCCACGAAGGAAGTAGAGGTTTGGGATGGGGAGAGGTTTTGGAGTGGGTTAGTGCGAGGAGGGAATTACCAACATGGCCTGCCTTTGATTTCGCAACGCTTGGAGTTCGATCTGGTGAAGAGATGGCAGGTCTTGGCATTTCTGGACATGCCCGAGGAAATAGTGATGGTAGGCCGCCTTCGCCAATCAAGATTGATCCGGATATCGCAGAGGAGTTTCGGGATCATTACCTAGCCCAATCGGCAAAGAAGAAGATTCTGGTCAACAAGTGGTTATCTTCTTGTCCACAAACCGCTGCTGCACCACCACAAGAAGTTGATGATGAGACATTGTCTTTTGCAATGTTGACACATTTGGACCCGCAGGATAGGCCTGTGTTTAATGCTTTGATTGGTGGTTCTTCTGTTGCACAACCCGTTGCAAGAGGACCAAATACGATTCGAAAGCCTCGAAGCGAGTTTATGATTAGGACTGTCCACTCCATTCAGCGGCTTTATCGATTGACAGATTCGCCTCGAGATCCGGAAGCTGCCATCTTCCTACTCAAAAACCCCAACATTCATAATTTGTTGGCGACAATGTCGAGTATCAATGCTTCGGAGTGGGAGATTTTGACTTCGGGTCGATTTGATGGATTCTTGTGGTCGGGTGCTGAAGAGTCTATCAATTCGCCTGCAGTTTCCCGTGGTCCAACTCCAGTCAATATGGATTTCAGAAGTCCAATGTCTCCTTTCCGACCGGGAAATATGTCTCGAACGACTACACCGTTTTCTTCGATGCGTGGACCTCCTTTGTCACATATTGAGGCGATGCGAACTTCGACATTCTCTCCTTCCATGGGATACGCACCATCTCGAGGACCTACACCCTCTCGTCTCCCGGTCTCAAATGATGAGGAGACGGAGATTCAAGTTCTCGCTGAAGTCGAGCGGGAGATTTACCAAGGTATGGAGAAGTTAGAAGATGCGTTTGAAGAACTCCATCGCAGAGCAGAGGGTGTTCGTCAAAGAATGCGTGAGCGAGGAGCTGGGTTAAGTATGTCGTTGCAATCCCGTCGAACAAGTCAACCAGATATCATTCGATCGAATACTCCAGGCTGGGGAGGAGCACAATGGGGAGGTGTCACATTTGAGACAAATAGATGGGAGGGCAGTGAGACGACTAGTGAGAACGAGTGGGATGGCGATGAAGCACAGAGTGAGATTGCACCTGATGACTCGGCGAGTAATATCAGTTCCTCGAGGCATAGAAGACCAAAGAGGAGAAATGAGAGGAGGACTCCTGCGCCGGTGGAGGAGGAAGACGAGGAGGAATGAGCGAGCGACTTTGCAACGATTGTGATTTGCTTAATATGCACAGCGAGCGGGATGGGATTGAAATTTGGCACACAGCACCATTGATGAACACACACAAATATGTATTTACTTGCACAAGGGCTCAACGGAATGAACAAAGGGATGAAGATATGAATAGTCGAAGGAATTTGCACGCATGGACGATGGATACCCATATGGCGAGATAGTGAGAGATGAAGTTGAGCTAGGACACTACTCTATTTCTTTGCATTGCTATTGTAGAGGAGGAGGAAACAATCATTTACATACGATACTGACGTCACAGTCTTACCTTTACCGTGATCTTTGGGTCTAGTCGCTGTGTCGTGATACTTGGGTTTGAAGATCAAGGATGTGCTGTTCGCAATGCACACTGGGTGGATTTCTTACCTCTTACACTTGCCGTTGTCGCTAGAAATCTCGCATGCTCCCACGATTGAATTATCTACTTTCAAAATCTAATCAATGTGTGTTTTATGATATGCACTCACGACATCAGTTTCATAAGTCCACCTGGGCGGTTTCCCTTTTTGAAGCGAACGAACGGTATCGATTATATCTTCCTCCCTGATCTCTTCCCGATCAACTGCCGTCGTCTTCGAGGCAATCCTCTTTCATGTCCAATTTAAGCACGGCGAGAATTCTCTGACCTCTTTAATCAAACATCCACTTACGAGGTACGTTCATTCTTCGATGTCCTTGATGACAACTCGATTGTGAATTGACCATTTGCTCACAATCACCAGCCCTCCTCCGATACTGATCTCATGATGGATCCAAATCAGCCTCTGGGGTTGCTGATACATGCATTCCCTCAACAAAATAAAAATATTCTCGATTACATCCTGCTCGGCACTCAAAAGTCTCTTTCACAGACACTGGTGTTCACCCAAAAGCAAATCCACGATGCGGCAACATTAATAATGGAAGTATTCACGTCTAAATGTATGAAGTGGAATAAAACTCTATTTCAAAAACTTCTGGAATAAGTTGCGTAATAGAAATGGTAGAACATACATCCCCTAGCACTCCAATCAACCATTTGTGGGATATGTTGATTCATCTTGACAACTTAGCTTCGGAGTGAGCTCATGAAGACGTGATTGGATGGAGGTATATCCCAAAAGGAAAGCCTATCAAATTGAAGTTTGCTAACCATGATGATCTTTTGGAGTTTTCCGGTAGCATTGACCGTGCTGAAAATCCAAAGCTGGATACAGATCATGGGAAGATCGAGCCAATATCTCCACGCAAGATACCACAAAAATCTTCAAACATTGATGATACAGATCATAGACATATCGAGCAAAAATTTGCGATTGAGATACTGCAGCAATCCTCGAACATTAGCGGCCCTGTCCACAAAAAGAGAAAGAGGAATGACGCCGATCATGGAGACCGATATTCCTCCAGCAGTAGTAGTAGTAGAAGCTCTCGTGAGAGTTCAGTTTTCGATGCCACCCCCAACCAAATACAACGCCTTTCTTGAGCAGGTGTATCCAATACAGCTCGACAACCCACGCAGATACTTGCTAGAAGTTCTTCGTCTGCAGCGAACGCTCCACGACTAAAACTATACTTGCTGTCCGGGGAGACTCCGGGTCAATACCCATTCACCGACTCGGTCAACACAAGTCACTTCGAGCTATCTTCCTACGTCAATCGTTACACAAAGGCGAGCATAGTACTTCTTACGCGAAATAACAGATTTAAGGCTGTCCTCATCACCACTGAGCCTTATCTAAAGTCGCCGGATCTGATACCTCAAGCCTTCCTCGCATTGCTGCAAAAGCTCTCAAATGCCATGTCAATATTAGCAGACGAAGCTCCGTTAAACGAGACTTTACTCGAACGCACGGTATCCCCAGTAATCAACATGGCAACCAGAGGACGAACAATCAATGCAATCAACAAAAAGTTGGACGGTGTAGACACGGTGATGGATCTGTGGCACCTTACAGAGATGCTATGCAATAATCCTCGATCGATTGATGGTTGGGACCAGATGAGTACAGATTATATCAATACTAGTGACGTGGATCACAGCAGCTCCGATTGGACACAAGTGAAAGAACATCTAGACATATCGGTACCCATCTCGAAACATCAACGAGAATCCATTTGGTGGGCAATTCAATTCTGGCCTACCAGGCCACGCGGACGTCCGCCATGTCACAACCAACCGAAAGTAAGCTCTACCACAAATTTCGTCGCTATAGTAGATACCAACAGGGGGGGAGCTCATGAAGGAACACTTGCGTGAGATACCACCGGGCTGCATCCTCATCACAGTCATTCTTGCGCAACGAGGATTTTATGAAAGGAAATTGACCGATCCACAGCTGGTTATAGCATTAGTATCTATGCATCCGAGACTGATATCTTTTGTTATGCAACTTCAACACCAGATTTGGGATTTGGGGGAGATTGGCTGGAATTCTGTCGAGTTCGGGATTTGGCGACGCTGAACAGGCTCAAGGATTCAGTGACTTCATATTGCAAAGGAATCAATGGGCAAGACCTCTCCGACGACTCTTTAAATTAATGGACGGGCTAGAGGAGAATATGGATTAGAAGATGGTGATGATCACAGTTTTGCGAGGGATCATGAAGACGGTGATTGGCGCCGAGGCTGGAGTTGTACATTCGAAAGATGGCGATTCAAATAAGATTCCTTCACTCTACATAGCGATGGTCAATAGGAAAATACAAAATGCTACAAAACATTGAAATCACTCATCCGACACAAAGGCAACAAGAGTTGTAGAAAACATAGTAGAAGTCGTCCGCCAACTTATGTAATCCCGGCTAAGTTCCGGCCCAATTCCTTGTTACGTCTTCATCATTCCGTCAGCATCATCAAGCTAAGACCAACAGCTTCCAACAGAATTGCGACAACCGTCATCTCGCGATCATCGGCGTAAACTTCAATCGCCATCGCAAAATCCTTCATCATGGCAGCAGTATCAGGTCTCGGCGCTTTCTTCATCATCGTCGCAGTCGTCGTATTCATCGGAGGAGCCGGTTGGATCATCTATACCCATCTCCGTGCAAGACGTCTCGGTCTCCCTCAACCCACACTCGCATCCTACAATCCATTCAAAAGTTCAGACAGATATGGCGGCTCAGGCTCTCAAGGTGGAATTGGTGGATGGTTCACATCAAAACTCGGCGGGTTGAAAAATCGAAATAAGAGATCCGCTGGTGGAGCCTATGAGGAGCCGTTGAGTAGTAATGTCAGAGGAGGGAATCGTGGACATGGTCCTTTAGATCCGGATGATGCTTGGGATGCACGTGTTGGAACGGAGGCGGATGCGTATGGCCCGGGAGGGTACTATGAGGAGCAAGAGTTGGGACTGCATGGTGGAAGAGGTGGCCTTCCTCCTCCAGGCGGACCACCGGGATATGGAGAGGAGAGAGGAAGAAGTCGAAGTAGAGAGCCGGAACAATATATTGGGGGAAGTCAAGCTGGATTGGATAGAAGATATGATGAGGAGATGGGGAGGAGAGCGAATCCGTTTGATGATTCTGCTGAGCCGAGTAATGTCAGTTTGAGAGGGGTTAGTCCAAGGCCGATTGATACTACGAAGGGGCCTGTTCAGAAGGACAATGATAGTCCTTCCGAGAGGAGGTCATTGTTTAGGGAGAACATGTAGGATATGGGAGCGATATCAATGGGGCGAATGGAGTCTGTTACATATCATGAGATGAAAAGTCTTGAGGATCTTGATGGCGTTGGTGGGATTTTGTAGTTTTCAATGGGTTCGCAGTCAAGTTTTCATAAAGCGTGCTCTACGCGTTTAAGACAATTGGTAGTCAAGGATTTATAAAGTGTGTCACTGCGAGTATTCCAAGACAGTTCAATCTCGTTTTGATGATCCTCCACGTGTGATAAGTCGAGTCCTTCACCCCACAACTTCCCCTCCTCGCAACACAACATCTCGTCACACAACACCCATCATCCATCATCATGGCAGACATCAATTTGCAAGAGGTCCACGATCTCCTCATCGAAATTGCCAAAGATGCAGGTCAAAAGCAATTGTCCGCAACCCCTTCCACACTCTCCTCTGGCACCAAAAAGAACTGTGAGCTCTCCCATCACATCCCATTCAATTACTTAAACCCAGCTAACCCCAACATACAGCCGCAGATCTCGTAACAGAAACCGACCAAGCCGTCGAAAAGATGGTCAACGAGCGTCTCTCCTCCGCCTATCCGACCTTCAAATTCATCGGCGAAGAGACCTACTACCCAGGTCAAAAACTGACTTCTGAACCAACATTCATCTGCGATCCCATCGACGGCACCACAAACTTCGTACACGGCTACCCGGCGTTTTGTATATCACTTGGATTTGCGATCGAGAGGATTCCCGTCGTTGGCGTGATCTACAATCCTACGACTGATGAATTATTCACTGGTATCAAAGGGAAGGGATCGTATATGAGTCGGAATGGAGAAACGAAGCAGAAGCTTCCGTTGAAGCAAAGTCCAGATCCGCTGATTGATTTGAGTACGTGTCTTGTGGGCGTTGAATGGGGCAGTGAACGGAATGGACGTAATTACGATTTGAAGTGCAAGACGTTTAGGAAGTTGGGGGCGAGTAAGGAGCAAGGTGGTGCGATGGTGCATTCAATGAGATCGTTGGGGTCGGCGGCGCTGAATATCGCGGCGGTTGCGGCGGGCGTGCAAGATGTTTGGTGGGAGGGGGGTCCTTGGGCTTGGGATGTTTGTGCGGGTTGGTGTATTTTGGTGGAGAGTGGTGGGATTATGGTGGGTGGGAATCCGGGGGATTGGGAGATTGGTGTGGATGATAGAAGTTATTTGGCAGTGAGGGGTGCGCCGAGTGGGCAGAGGGAGATTGTGGAGGAGGTTTGGAAGTGTATGGATGGGGAGAGGATGTCTTATGAGAATTGATATAGAATAGATATAGATCTGTAGACAGAATTTAGACGGTAGTAGATGATTTAGGCACAATGTCACAACTGCACGGAAAGAGTAGAAGTTCATAATTCTAATTTCAAGACGAGCAAGCAACCATAAACTTAAAAAAAACCATGCTCTCCCGCAATTCAGACAAATGCCTGCTTGGGTATCCCTTCTTCCCTCGTTTCGTCATATCCTCGTAATTCTGCTTCCATTCAACGCACCAGAAAACCCCTTCCTAGACAGCAGTGACCTAGTTTCCCTTTCCAAGGAATCTGCCCAACTTTCTGCCCAAGCTGGATCCAAGTCCCTCAGCACCCTTACGTTCCACCTTTGCAATGTGCTCCTTGGTCTCCACCCATCTCAACTTATCAGCATCATATCTGCGGTATTTGCCCTGTCCGTCGATGGCACCACGCTTCCATCCGAAAGAGTCCTTCATGATTTCCAACTTGTCGGCGCTGTTCTCGTGAATCATGACTTGAATAGCATTGGCACCAGCTCTCTCGAGTGCGAAATCGATGGAGAGTCTGAGACATTCGGCGTAGAATTCCTTGTTGTCCTTGTGAGCAGCAATGATGCTAGCGCCGACCTCCGCAATCTTCTTGCCTGGTCGTTCGCTGAATTCGCGAATACCGCTCAAACCGATGATGGATCCTTCCTCGTCGGCACCTGGGGCGGAGAGAAGAACGACGACCAATTCGATACGTGCAGGTGGGTTCATGGCAGCGTATCCTCGCATCTTCTCGATTCGTTGCGCTGCATCAGCCTCGGAAATGGAGGCACGACGTGCCAACCAGTTGTTGTGATCATAGATGTTGGAATCGGAGGTGATTTGATGGACCTCGGTGGCGTCCTTTTCCTCGGGGGTTCGAAGAAGAATTGGGTAGTGAGCAGAGAAGAGGCGGACGTGATCAAGGCGGTCGGAGGAGGAGGGGGTTGTTATGGTATTTGAGACGGGGGCGGCGGTAGTGGGGGTTTGAGTAGTTTCAACGGGTTGTTGAGTTGGTTGAATTGGTTGAGTAGTGTCAGCCATGATGATTGATTTTGTTGGTTTGTTTAGTTGGTTTGTTTTGTTGTTTGAGAGGTTGTAGAATCAATTGATGTTGCTCAAGTGGTGGTGTGATGAGAGAAGGAGGAGGGGTAGAGTAGAAAAGCTACGGCACTGAGTAAGGCACCTGCTTATGTACTTTTCACTAGCGAGGGGACTAGCGATTATTGAGGGATCGCGAAATTCGCTCGGAAACGCTAAACTCCAAACCCAATTATTGCCAACCGCCTGCAAAGCACCTGCAAACAACATTCCATTCTCTCCCTCGCCACTCACTCACCCTGCCGCTGGGGAAGTGGTCAGTGTGCGTTGTGCGTTGTCTCCACTTCCGAATAGCTTCGTCGAGGATGGAATCAGATGGAGGCGTGCCAAGCTTATGAAGCAGAAGCACAGCCTGAGATGAAGCTGGGCTGACGATGTCTGTGGCTTTGTTTGTGATTACGTTATGAGGCTTGATATTGTCCGGAGTTTACATGCTCTTATTTCACTTCATGTATTGCTAGGGCAAACCTTCTCCTGGGGACTGTCGAGACACATGTTTGTTTAGGCGGGTCCATCTCAGAAGCTTACGGGCAATAGATTCTTGGAATTTCTTGGAACATATCGTCACTGAGGTCACCGCCACTTTTGAAGAAGAAGCTGGAAAGGTCTGGATGGTTGTACATTGCATACAAACCGGTCTAGTTGTGTGGTTGCTCTCACCGAGGAGCTGTTCGTCGTGGGCGGGTTCGTCTTGGGCGGGAAACAAAAACAAAAGAGTAGTAGTGGGGGTGATACACAGGGAGAAGCCGGGCACACGACAACACGACCAAAAATCACTCATTGTCAGAAGACTGAAAGACGGTATCTCGGCAGCGACAGCTGAATCTGTACAGGTTGGGGAAAAGGGGCATTCCCGTGACATATGTTTACGAGCGAGTGACCGATCTATTGATAGCATAGTCGAGTAGCAAGCTGAAGATAATTGCTGTACCCAAACACACACGATGGTGGGGTCGTCAATGATCTCATCGGACAGAATGCCCCGCCATCATCATCTCGTTGCCAAGAAGATGATTCGAATCCAAGACAAGCAATACGTTGGGAGGAAGCCGCCTTCAAGGGACTCACAAATGTGGCTGGGTGGAAGATGGCGAGCAGGAGATGGCAGGAGATGGTGGGAGACCGAGATGTGCGAGCCTTCTATCCATTCGCATAAACAAACCACTGGAGTAATGAAAATAGAACCCGGCGTCCTCGGCGGTTGATCCGGAAGGTGAGAATCGCGTCAGCTTCCTCGTGAATCAGGAACGACATCTACAATCATGTCTCGACATCCAGAGACACATCGCCGACATTCAACATTCCACAAGCCGCATCTTCGACATCTAATATGCCGCAAGACGCCCCCATCGTAACCGAATCCTCCTATTCGAATGGAATATTGGAATGGGGCGCAGGAACATACACAATCAAAGATGAAAATGTGATGACTGTCGTTGAAGATGGTCGAAGTTCCGGCGGATACAAGATCTTGAGCTTGCAGGATGCAGAGGGCTTTGAATTGCGAGAAACTAAGGCTTCCATTCTTCCAAAAGAGTTCCTCGATCAATGGCTTTTCAGAGGTCTGCCGTCGTATCTCGAAGATGAGGTTACAACTTTGGTTTCTACGCGGTCCGGGACGGGACTTGCTGTCAAGTTTTGGGAAGAGATCTTGCAGCCTGTCTTGAATGCGATTGGATTGTCCAAGCAGACGGTCATTCATACCAAGAATGCGGAGTCTTTGAAGAGATTTGTTGCGGACAGTTTACAACCCGCCGCGAATAGAGGAAAGAAGCAGACAGTTTTGATGTTGAGTGGTGATGGGGGGATTGTTGATTCAATCAACCCGCTTTCAGAGGCCGTCCGATCAGAGTAGGTCTCCCTCGTTCTTGTTTTCGAAGCTAACCAATCAGGGCATATACGAAACCAACCGTCGTCCTATTTCCACTCGGAACAGGTAACGCTCTCTTCCATTCTGTCCATAAAAAATCGCCAAACGCGTCCATTTACATTCAAAGTATGCGATCATTGTTGACTGGCAAACCTCGATCACTTCCTATTTTCCGTGCCGACTTTTCACCTGGCTCAAGACTTCTCACGAATGAAGGTCGTGATGCCACCAAGTTGTATCAGGATTCTCTCTATGGTGCTGTAGTGGCCAGTTATGGGCTTCACTCTACTTTGGTGGCAGATTCCGACACGACGGAATACCGAAAGCATGGAGATAAGAGATTTGGAATTGTGGCCCAAAATTTATTATTCCCTGAGAAGGGGACTGCGCATGCGTATCTTGCTGACGTTGAAATTACGGGGAAGAAATTGGAGAGATCCGAGCATGGATATTTGTTGATGACTCTTGTTTCTAATTTGGAGAAGGGGTTTACCATCTCTCCGGATAGCGCTCCTTTTGATGGACAATTGAGGCTTATTCATTTCGGTCCTTTGGATGGAAAGGCAACGATGGAAGTCATGACAAGTGCATATGATGGAGGAAAGCATGTTTTGAGAGAGGAGGTGGGGTATGAGAAGGTTGACAAGGTGAAGATATCGATCAAGGAGAGAGGAGATGTGCAATGGAGAAGAGCATGTATTGACGGAGCCATTGTTGCCATTGAGGAAGGTGGTTGGTTTGAGGTGGGGAAGGTTGATGAGAAAGAGGAGGTCTTGATGATTGTCTCACCCGCTCTGTTGGGGTGATTGCCAGATTTTCGCGGAGGATATTGATGTGAGAAGTACTTTTAAACAAGAGATAACCATTATACAGAGCACATGTCAATACGACGAACAACACCACTGTCCTTGCCACACAAATTAAGGAAGCCCGTACTGGACCATCTCTGTAGGTAACTCGTGAGCATCCGAATGATTTCCAGTCTTTGGCCGTTCTCTTGACTTTTCGCAAGCCACTTTTTGATCGTCCGCCAACCCTGCTGCACTAGGTTGTGTCTCAACCATTCCCACCACAGCTGCATCTTCTTTCTGTGCCTTCCTCCTCCTTCTTCATAGTAGAAATGGGGCAGCAGAAGCACGAATGGCTGCCGCTATTCCAACACTGATTCAATCCCGACGCCATTCTTGTTGCCACCCTTTCCGGGAGATGCCGTGGATGAGACGTTGTTAGATGCTTTCCCTTCTTTGAAAGGGATTGTTCCACCTCCGTTAAGGGAATTGATTGATCTACCGATTGATTGACCGGTGTTTGTTGATTGAACAGATCCGTTGAAAAAAGGAAACGGGTCTACTCCTTGACCGATGATGGCGCGAGGATGCCGGGAATGGTGATGTTGTTGCTGTTGATTGGGGAGTCTGTTGTGGTCAGATTGGTAATCGAATGAACGGAGAGACGTACAATTCCCAACGAGAGAGGTGTTTACGAGAAGAATGATGATCTTGAGTTGGTTTTCCATGGTGTTTTGATGGAAGATGAGTGTGGTGTAGAGATCACGGATTGTCACGTATGGTGAGCGGAGGGGGCCGCTCTCTGTTGAACTTGTTGCATCGGAAAATCATGAGGATGCCGTTGGAATTTCCTGAGCGAGGACTGCAGCAACGAATAGAAGGGCTTTGAAGAGCATTTTGATCTGATAAGTTGAACTTGAAAAGATGGATTGTTGAAAAGTAGGAGAAGAAAAGAGAGAAAGACATGAGCAATGTCGCGACTTTTGATACAGTGATGCAGCATCACTGCAGGCTGAAATTTTAAAACATGGCTCAATTTCGTGATCAATAATCTTTCACATTGGAAAGATGGGAGCTTGATACGGAGTTCTTCCAGTTAAGCGAGGTTTTCCGAATGAGAAGGAGAACAACACTTCGGCATCCAGTCGACTGTATTTACTCTCGATTGAGACTTCAAATTCAGCTTGCCACTTTCCAACGATATTGGACGTGTCATTGTCCTTTTAGAGAGCTGAAGAGCAAGCGTTCGGAAGGGAGGAGGGTATCACTCAATTTCTCACTTGGCATTCAAGGAGAAAGAGAAAGATCATCACAAAAGATAATGCATTGACTAAATTTTCTTAGAGACTAGTAATGTCAACGTCGAGTATCAATCTTTCCGCGACAAGAATCTCTTCGTGTAAATCCAGCGTAACTGACTAACTACGGCTGACATTGAGAATACCATTGAGATTGAACAACACAAGTACCCGACGCACAAGTGAATGGACCAGCCCAACTTCCTCCACCACATTGTCCCCAAAGCGGCGCGCCAGTTCCAGAAGAAGCCGCAGTCGTTGTTCTTGATGTCGTGGTTTGACCAACCGCAGATGATGTACGAACCGAAGTCGTCGTGATCAGAGTCGTCGTGGTTCGGATGGCGGTAGTAGTAGTGGGTTGAGGACCAGATGGGCAAGTGATGGGCGATGGACCTGGAATCGCGTATGGTTTACCATTGTTGTTTGCGGTGCCAGAGGTGCCGTAGATGTTGAGTTTGATACCGGGGTCGGTGGCGGAGTAGACGCCAGGGAAGCCGACGGTGTTGCTGGGCGTGAATGTGCCGCTGCCAGTGACTTCGATGTTTGCGCAGGCAGGGTAGAATTGTGCTTGACCGGTTGTGTAGGCGGAGTGGAGGGCGATGATTCTGCGATGGAATGTTAGAAGGAGTTGTGAAGGCGGATGTGAGAGTGCGAACTTACTCGACGCGCATGAGGTATTGACCTGGAGCGATGCATGATGGGAATTGAAAGTACCACCATCCATTTTGAGCGAGGAGAGTGTCTACTCCCCATTTTGAAGTTGCGACATTGAATCCTTCTTCGGCGATCTTGAACCAGGAGAGACCAGTTGTAGAAGCAGTGCCAGCATTGCCAACCTAGAATGTGTTAGATGAGCATTAAAAAAAGCTAAGTGAACTTACCTTTGCCAAGTAGACAGTCAAAGGACCTTTGTGACTTGCAGCGATAGGGTTATCAGGGTCATTGGGACCTTCTGGACCGCCAATACCATGTTGATACTGTGCTCCTACTTGAGCACCTGCAGGAATTTGAATGATGGATGTTGAGACTGGGCTTCGAAATCCGACATTGCAGGCAATATCTTGAGATTGGACATTTTGAACTGGGTCGTTGCTGTTCGGTGAACGAACACCGTTGAGAAGACCTTGGTCTACTCCATTGACGGAAACTCGTTGAAAGATGGCGTGACCTGAGATCAAAGGGAGAAATGAGAGGAGGGTGAAGGTCTTCATGGTTGCGGTGGCTGATGAATGATACAAAACTAGAGGCGATCATGGTTCCTCTTATACACAGTCTCCAGATATAGATCAGGTTGTGATATTGAAGGAGATGACAAACACCTGACATCCATCTGTCTATCCAAGGAATGTAGTAATACATGTAAATTGAAAAGGGAACATATATCACTTCGTGTAAGGTCTCGCCTTTCGGATTGTTGTGGGATTGGTTGAAACCGGAGGATTTTGCATTTAGCCAAAACCATTTGATATATATTAATCTGGGGTCAGGCCCGTTTGCAAGCGAGGCAATTAAGATTTTGAACAACTACAATCTTCTCATCAGGGTGAAATGAAGTGGAAGGGTCGAGACTCTTATATGCCATAAAATTGAGCAGTGAGACATTCTCAGGAAGAGACTGACGAATGGGGCAGAGGAAGCAAAGAACGGTGCTGCGTAACCAGTTGGGAGTTTGCTCAACTCACCTGATGTAAAGGGTTACGGGTAATGTACATAACGTAAAGAAACCCATGTAAGCTGTGACCGGTATAAATCTAGAGGAGTTTGGAGGTTGTGTACTTTACTGAATCACTCATGACAAAGTCTGGATGCGGGGAACAGCTCAACTTCATCCTTGACGCGTGCAGCGCATAATCTGAGAAAACTTCTCGGTCCTCAATTTTGAACAGTTCATCTCCGAAATATGCTCTTGCTTGAACGCATTGCCTTGCTCTCACTCACAAAAACAGAGAGGTCCGACCTTGAGACCAACCACTTCAGCATCGCAACACCCAAAAACCGCGGGACTGTCCTCCGACAAGCTGACTTAGAAGAGAGTATTCGACGAATCAGATATCCTACTTGATGGTAAGTCCAAACCACACCATTCCCAAACGCCATCCAATTCCCCGGGTATCATTCAATTTTTCTGCAGCCTTTTCCTGAAACCCCTCAGATAACCTGCAATCCTTTTCTAACAATACAAGGAATTCCATTATCAGGACAAATCAATTTCCTATGCAATTGCTTGTCAATCGGCCCGGTTGGTCCTCCAACGTATTTACTAAATCCAAAGAACTTTTCTGGTTGTCTTGGATCATCATCTGGATATTGTTCATCCCCCCATTTACCTCTGTATTTCATAGCTGCGATTGGTGATCCTTCAATACTTTCAAACTCTCCGGGTTGCCCGACCTCAACAGTTGACACGTTGTAATTGTAAAAGTATGTGGAAAGTGTAGGATCCCAGAGTGTGCCTTTCGAAGTGTAGTCCAAGAGGAATCCGAAAGGTCCATTGAAATCTGGAATAAGATGATCATGCGTTCCTTGTATTGCATAGTTCGCGTGTGATCCTCGAGCGGAGTATGATACTGGTCGAATTCCGACCTTTTCCACCGCCTCATATGTAAAAGCTTGTCCATTTCCATGTTGCGAGAACCACATTTCCACGGGTTCCCCATCCTTGAATCGGATCATGTTATGCTCCCAATCTCCGATATGATCTCCCAATTCGTGCCACAAAACTATATTTCCGAGGTTGAAGGCGTAGAAATACATATAGAATGCGTCCACTGTTCCATTTCCTTGGTCTGTGATTATGATGGAGCAGGAGATGGCGGAATCTGTTTTGTGTGTTGAGGAAGATGGGACAACTCCTTCGAAGAATGCCGGTGCCTCTCGGACGTCAATCGCAGATGTGAGGAATATGTTTGTGCCATTTCTGCCATAATTGTTGAGAATGTCAAGGTTCGTGACTGTAAGAGGTTGAGGATAGGATTTGAGCTCGGTTCGATTTTTATAGGGGATGGTATTCGCTATTTGAGCGGAAATGTCGGATGGGAAGTAGGATTCTTTTTCATCAAGCCAGACGAGGGGGGCTGAGATTGTTAGATGGGTTTAACGGTAAAGGGATCGTTGGTTGGGTTTGAAGTGGTAGGTGGACTTACCATAATCAAGGACGTATTGTGGTACGCCGGAGACGTGTCGGGGTGGTTGGACGATGACTGTCGGGTTGAAGATTTTGTGCAGCCAGAGGAGGATGATTATGAAGATGATAATCTGGATTGGTTGGATGGGATTGACAATTCGACGGGGGGCTTACCTTCAAGATGTTTTTTTTGCGGTTTTGTTTGTCCGTCCTGTATTCTTCAAATTGCGCGCTCTTCTCCAACTGATATTCTTCCTCGAATTGCGCGCCCTTTTCCAACTCGACCTGACGGTTGATCTCAGAGCTATCCATCCTTGCTGTCCATTCCAGTCGCCGCAGCTCGGTAGGTGACTGCTTCTCTTGATGGATCGTTTCCTCGGTTGGCAATGACGATTAGCGTTGTTATTCAAAGTTCCAGTCTCTGGGAAACCGGCCCTCAGAATCGTTGGGATCGTTGATTCTAGAGCAAGATTTTGAGCCCGCTCGTATTGTCGATATTGGTTGGGTGACAGGTGTGCAACAGCGATGAGTGAAGCTGGATTGATAACCTCGAAGCTTTCTGAGGTTGATGACGATGCTTTGACTTATGTAAGCGAGTGTGGGGGGGAAATCTGGGGAAGACGTGGATGAATAGAAAAATCTCATTAAGCCATTGAATACCAGACTTCTTGTCTGTTCATAAAGTTAACTAATATCAAGCAAGACATCCACCAACTCCCCAATCCTAAGCCATTGCGCCAGTCAAATAAATGATGGAATATAAACTAATCCACCTCCTCGTCTTGATCATAATCAGGATCAACTTTCCTAACAATATCAATCTCTTTCCTGCCCAATCGTACTTGACTGAAGTTGACTGGAAGGGGCATCCTCGCTCTGCTAGAATTAGTATGCCGTCGACAAAAGATCAGCAAACTTACTTGAGATACGAAACCTTGATATTCCTTGCCTTGTCTTTTAATTGAACTTGGAAATTCGGACGGTAAGTCTCCCAACCTGGTATCTTTGCAATGTAGGCCCATTTGCAACCATACTCTTCGATGGATTCAATGAGAAGAGCTTCATCATTGTCCGACCAAGGAACTCTCTTCTGATTTTGATGATTTGCCATTGATGCCAACTCCACATTTTTTCTTGCCACAGTTTTTACCAACGTACTCATTGGCGCATCATTTCCTTCGAATTCTTCTGTTTGCGGAGCTCTTGCGCCTTGGGAGCGTTTAGCAGGTCGCGCATTGATTTGCGATTCTTCACGTTGAGAAGCCCTCACGGCTTGGGAACGTTTGATGGATCGCGCATTGATCTCTTCAGATTCTTCGGTCGGGACTCGAGTGCGTTTCGCAGGTCGTTGTCTTCGATCTGGATTTGGTAGTTCGGTTGCAGTCTGAAATCCCTCACTTTCATCGTCCGACTCCCTCGCTCGCTTCCGTGCATTCCGTGGCTCCGCGTTCTCCTTATTGTTATCTCTTCGATCTTGTTGTATTTCTTCAAAGATTTCCTCAACTGAACTACCACTTGGTCTTGTCTCGATTCGACTGGACGATACTTTGACTACTGGACCAGGTTGCGCAGATCGCGAGGCAGCAGGTTTAGTGGGAAGGGTTTTGTCCTTTGCAAGTCGACTCTTGAATGCTTCGATGTCAATTTTTCTGCGTTGTTAGCAGAGAAGAGAGATGGACAGAAGGACAGACATACTTTCCAATCTTCGCATCGGGCACAGAATCATCAAGATCGTCATCAGAATCTTCAAGTCCATCGTCGATACTGGAATCTTCAAGTCCATCGTCGATACTGTCCTCGAGATTATTATTGATCTCCTCTTCATCCGAATCTGAAGATTCAGAGTCTTCTGGAACTGCAGACAAATCTACAAACATTGTCAGTAATGCGACGCGTCGTAACCTGCTTCCTTACTTATGCTAGTCTTTTCTTGCGCATTTCCTTTCATCGAATTCGCGCCGGCTACACTTGACCGCCGCGTTTCGACTTCAACACTCTGACTTCGCGTGATCCTTGATCGCGCAGCCTCTTGGTTTCGAGGAGGCGACGAAGCATTGTAACTACGCGTGGTAGTTCGAGCCGACATTGTTGATGTTGTAGTGTTGATTCTTGTGATAGCGAACGCGAAAGATGAATCGCCGTCTCACGTGTCATCAGAATGAGGGTGGATCAATTCACCATTAACAACTTCTCAACAGCACAAAATATTTACACATTTACTTCTTTTGCCAATATTGAATTACAGGAAGAATCGGGCTTTTCTTTTGATGTAAAGAATTGGGAAGGTCTATTGTTGGCTCATCTTCCCTGCTCGCCCCTATTTCCAGGAACCACGCCCTTGTCCCCTAGCGTATCCATTCCGGCTAGTGGTCTCGGCCAACATCTCCAAAAATTGACACAGTAGACATTACAGATCGTCAGATCTTCTCCTTATTGTCGTCAACTTTTTGATATTTTTCTCGACACCACGAGTACCTTTTCTTCCTCATCTCCGTTTTATGAGATAATATATCTTCCCTCAACCACGATTATATTTCTCTTCCCTTTCAATCCTCGACTTCTTCCTACGACGCCTCCTCGCGCAGACTCGCTCATCATGAAGTTCCGCAGGCGCCCTTCTCCTCTCCTTCTCCTTCTCTTACCATCACTGGCATCTGCCGTCTCAGCGAATGCAGATACCGCTCTTTCGCGAAATACACCTCGAGCAGCAGAACCCACACCAATTATTGATCTCAACACAAAATCAAAATACGACATTGGTACAAAAGACGCGCCTGTGGATGGAAAGGATGGAAAACCACATGCAGGTCCATGGGTTGGGACGGAGAAGGATGGAAAGAAGGATGGAAAGAAAGATGATACCGAATTGGCTGTAAAGGATTCAAAGATGACCAATTCTGATGGCACAAAGATTCCAACCAAGAATGATGGCGTTATGGATGATCCCCATCGTCCTGCGCCCAAAGAAGGGACAACTGGCACTGAAGGAGGTGTCAGCGAAAAGGATAAAGCACGAAAGGCAAAGGAAGGTCAAACTGGAGAGAAAGTTGGCACACCAAACTCACCAAAGACCATTCCACACAGTGAGGTGAAGGAGAAGAAAAAGGAGGTTCAAGTCGAGGATGAAGATGAAGGAGAGGGACTTGGGGGACTGGAGGTGAGTTTTTCGAATGTTTAGTGAACTTTCTAACTTTTTAGAAACCAAATGATCTTCCACCAAAATCGAATACTCCACATCCTCTGCCGGAATCTGCGAACAAGGACCATCTAGACATCAAGGGTACAAGAGTTGAACATGTTGAAGATGTTGTTGAGGGATTGATTCAACCATTGCATTCGTACGTTTTGTCACTGACGATGATCTTGGTCTCGGAGATTGGCGACAAGACGTTCTTGATTGCTGCTTTGATGGCGATGAAGCATGATAGATTGCTAGTGTTTTCTGCCGCATTTTCGGCTTTGTTTGTCATGACTGTATTGTCGGCAGTCTTGGGTCATGCTGTTCCGAATTTGATTCCAAAGAAATTTACCAACTTCCTCGCCGCTGGATTGTTTTTAATATTTGGTGGTAGATTAATGAAGGAGGGTTTGGCAATGAGTCCTGATGAAGGGGTGGGCGAAGAAATGAGAGAGGTTGAGCAGGAGCTGGAAGAGAAAGAGCATCTTGCTAGGAAGAGGAGAAGATCTTCGATTTCGCCATATGCTTTGGAGATGGGTCTGTCGAGAAAGAGTAGATCTGGATCTCGTTTGCCTTCACCAAGGAGTCCTTCTCGATCACCATCTCCTTCCCGACTCGGGGGATTACATAATTTGTTGTCGTTGTTGTTGAGTCCGGCTTGGGTTCAGACTTTTGTCATGACTTTTCTGGGCGAGTGGGGTGATCGAAGTCAAATTGCGACGATTGCGATGGCTACTGGGTCAGATTATTGGTGGGTGACTGGGGGAGCTGTCAGCGGGCATGCTGTTTGTACGGGCGTGGCTGTTATTGGGGGGAGGGCTATTGCTGGGAAGGTTAGCATGAGAGTTGGTGAGTTTTTTTCGTTCGTTTTGAGGGTTCGACTAACTGGCTAGTTACGCTGGGTGGCGCTATTGCGTTTGTGGTGTTTGGGGTCATTTATCTGGTGGAGGCGTTGTGGTATGCGTAGTGTGACATGAGTGTATATGGATATGGGCATGAAATGGAGTTTGATCGGGTGAGTATTGTATATGGTATGAATAGGGAGTGTATTAATTTTGGAATGTATGATTAAGTCGACGGTTGATATCTTTTTTGGTGTGTTCTCATTATGTTGTTGTTGGGTTGATGCATTGTATTTCTCTTTGTAATTTCTTCAGCGTGTACGGCGAGATGCAGCTTGTCTCCATTTGCCGAAGTCTCGCGAATGGATTCACAGAATGAAGGTGCTTGTAGAAAAGAGGGAGATGCAATGCTTTTATTCGCAGAACTCCCGGGGATGCACGAGTAGGAACGTGCTCCGCGATTTGTTATTGAAAGACGAGGGTTTCGAGCCTGCAAATTTTCTTGTCGAGTATAGCCTGCGGAAGGTAATTCTCTCAATCACCAACCAACATGTAACACAAAGAAACGCAGACAAGGTCAATTATCAAACAGAAAGACTTGAGATTTAGTCATCTCGTTATCTTCAAGGTCCCAAGCTCAAAATCTATTCAAGTTGTCTCGCTCTCATGTCGCTCTGTTATTCTTGTCTAAATGAAGCCTCCCGGTTGGCTGCACCTCGCTTAACAACGCACTGTCCAATTTCCAAAAATAGAACAGGATAGGTTAAATTAACCAAAAGTCTGCAAATGCAATAGATCATTCGGAGAACGCACTAGTGCTTCGATGGATATTCTTTCAACTATCCCGTGTCTCGCCACCGGAAATCTCGCGTCTCACCACCAGGGACCAAAACCAAGGTAGAATTGACCTACTGCGCGAGTGCATAGTGATTTTCCCGAAGTTCATCTGTCTAACCAGCGGATGGTCCTTGGGACCGGGATGGGGAGGGAGTGACTTATGTGCGAGTGCCTGGAAGTCTTACCTGGTCCGACACATCCCCTTTTTCGCTTTTGTAATTTTTTCCCCTAGATTTACGCGGTCATGGAGTCTTCATTCTCGTGAAGTTCTCGTCGCTCTTTGCAAGTATCTTTCGCCTAATACCTTGGGCGCTCTTCCTCAAAAAGCAATATCAATAGGCGAGAGCATCAAGACACGCGGAGAGGGTGCACCACATTAGAAGCAAGACTTGGTAGTCTAGAACTTTAGAAAACCCTCAAATCTGTGGCAGCAGGTTCATGTTGTTTGTATCTGATTCTTTCTGTCCTCTTCTCTACACATGGGCTTTTATATTCTTGCATCTATTCCTCGTGTCGAATTTTTGGTGGAATGGAGCGGAAAATTATCTGTTGCAATTGAGGTTTGAAAATTTCAAGGCCACAGACGCTCGGCTCGGGGTTTGTTCACATCCATGAACTTACGGAAGCCGGCTCTTTATCTCCCTAGCTACAATACTTTCATATTGCACATCTAGCAGACACACTATAACAATGTCCTGATGGGTCTGTTGGTTAGTATTCTGCATTCGGGGATCCGGTACCAACAGCTCGTCTGTCGGGCACTGGGAGGCTGCAACCAGGGGCACCTGGGGGCGGTATTGAACTTGTAGTAGGGCCTCTGGTCCGCAAAGTTTTTGCACTTTTTTCAAGTAATTTTAATTTTTTGAAAATTCTTGAATAATTGTTTATAGATTGCCAATTCTTGATTATTTTATTCTGCATGTGACTTTGACTTTAGCGAAACGGCACTGTCGATGCCACAGTTAAAGTATATGAGAGCCAAGTAAGACTGAGAGTTGGAAAATTGAAAGATGAGTACGGAATCACGCACGACGTACTAATTTATCTTGAAAGTATTATGTACTTAGAAGATAACGACAATGTGAAGAAGCACAGCGTCTTCGGCCTCGTTCCTCAGACATGTACGCATAGCAATCGACTGTCAACACTTGATGTTAAACTGACGGACTGTTTCTCTTTTTCCTCGTTTCTAGATAAGCCCATATAACAGCATTAATCAGACGAGAACCCATTGGATTTGTAAGTTGAGCAAAGATTGAACGGGGATGTGCCAAGACTGGACGACCATTTCCGAAAGCAGATACAATCACTTCAAAAGTTCTTAATACAACACTAAGTACTATACTTATATTTCAAATTATAGCAATGGAAATAGACGAAAGGATTTTTGTCCGCACAATCAGATAATATTAAAACTATTCGTTTTTATTTTATCTAGTTTTGAAATTCGTGCCAGGGCCTTACTAGTCATCCAGCACATGGAGGGGATAATAACAAACAAGAATTAATGCTGTGAGCTTGGCTGGATCCCTGTCAGGTGCGCTAATTTTTGAACCACATGCGATGATATCAGCATGTCCTATTTTGTAAAACCTCTAATCTTCTATCTATAGATATAGTTAAGGAATTTCAGTCGAAAAAACTTACATTTTCACAGGGAAGCGAGATTATGAAGTTATAAACCTCCATCGTTTATCTATCCTGACGAACTCCACACATCTAACGTAGCGATATCGATAAAATTACTTATCGCGATGTAGCTTTTTTACGCGTCGCATTTTCTTAGAGCCTCTGAAAGTTTGCTCCACATTATTTAACTTTTGTTACGCGTCGTAGAATAATTAAGCATTTATTATAGTCCCTATAGTAGTAGTATATTTCCACATAAACTCACAACAAGAATCCATTATCATTTCACGATAGATTACCATCCTTTCAATTATAATATAGTATCTAAATAGAAAACAGTCTATTATTATAGCCTTATAATACAACGGCAACTCTTAGGGTCCCAACTACGCAATGCTTAAAACGTCTGCCAAGGTCTCATCAATATTCCATGTGCAGTTTCCCATTCCTTCTTCTTGCGTCTGTTCCTGTAAGAGAGTGGTGCTGGTGCCTTGGATCGAAGGGATACGGAAGTTGCCAGGGTTTCAGTACGAACATCTGTGCCGGAACTAACAACAGAATGCTTTGAGATGTGATGTAATTAATGTGTTAGTTTCATCGGGGGTCTCTGCAGCGCATAGGCAGCCGAGTTGTGAGAGGAAGGTACCGGCGGTACCGTCGGTACAGGAAGGCGCACACAGGAGGAATAGTACTTCGGACAGATAGCCGTAACATAGATAGAGAGTTAGATATGAAGAATGACATACAAGATTTTCCAGCACTACACAAAGTTCTTTACCTATAATATGAGTGGTGAAAATAATAAGGAGCACGACCGTAGTTTCGCGATGCAATAACCAACGTATAGGAGTCCTTCGTAACTCTCTCTAGAGAGTTCGATTACTAACTTACTCTGCTAGACTTTTTAGTCACTGATCCTGGTCAATTCTCGTCATAGTTGAATTAGTAGATTCTTTGTGGTCGCGCAAGGCTTAAACAATATTCCGATTATCAAGTAATACATGTTAGTTAACGTACAACAAGTGAATGAACTAACCCGAACCCGGCGAAACGAAAACATCGATGAAAGTCCGAACAAACTTCGTAATTACAAGCAGGTTTGTCATGAAACTCCTTTCAATATTGAAAATTTTCAATCTTACAGTGCGTGGTAGAATAGTAATAAATCAACGCTAAATAGTCGTATTGCATCTACGTTAAATAGAGCACGCTAAAAGTAAAAGTAGCACTACATCCACTGCATCCGCTGTAAGTACATCCTTGACATCTTGTTAGATATATTCAGAAATTTAGACTCATTGTCCGCACCATAAAAATCTTCAGATTCTCTGCCCTTGGCATTCCGGACTTCTTGTATTGCCACACTCAACTCCTTACTCCTTTCCACATACAGCTTCAACCAGATGCCCATCTGCACCATGATTCTTTGGCATGTTGTGAATGTCCATCCAATATCTTTTCTAATGCTGACAGGACCACGGTGTCCAATTCGTCGAATTCTTGCGCTTTGCGGCCCATAATTGTATCTGAATTTAGACTTCCTGAAGTGCCGTATCCAGCTCATTAATCATTTCAACCTGCAGTCCTAATCTAATATCTATCTGTACTATAAAATTTTGGCATTTTATGGATTTTTATACAACATCTCTCCTAAGACTGACAGAGTCACGCTACACAACTTTTCGATTTCCTGCACTTTCTGGTCCAAATCAAACACTTAACGAGAATTTTAGATTAGTTGTAAAAGAAGTCGTAATGTTATATTAATAGGTGGAAGAGAGGTTTCCAGGGTTCGGTGATTGTTGTTATTGTTGTGGTTGTTGTGGGATGTGTTGTGGAATGTGGTGAGAGAGACTTTCTTCTTCCTTTCATTCAATAATTCATTCTATTTCTCTCTCTCTTTCTCTGTATTTGTTTCTCCATTCATTCCTCGATTCGTCTCCCTCTTCGCTTTTTATCCGGTTTCCTATTCGTACGCTCTTCTGTCTGTCTCTTTGTTAGCCCTTTCGTCTACTCTTTCGCTTAGTCTCGTTTCCTTTACTCCGTCTACTCTATGACTTCGATATATCAGTCTTTTATTCTTAATCCGCTCATTCATGAAAATTTTAAATTATAGTTTTTCTCTCTCTGGTCATTTGTCGCCCTTTTTCCATATTATAAGAGTGTATAGTCAGAAGTTAAGATATAAAAGTTATCCATGGGGTGAGAATTGTTCAAGTGTTATTTAGGAACTCAATGGCCCCATCCTCCACGAAAATTCAACTTATGAGTCTTCGTACATATTAGAGATTCTCAGTCTTTCTTGAAGTCTTGAAATCATTTAGGCAAGATATCAGGACTTGAAGCTTTCTGTGGCACGTAAAAATTCGAAGTGTTGAATGGGGTTTCATCTTCTCTGGTAAAACAAGGCAAGGACTAGAAGAATACATCTCCAAACTCTCGAGCCTCATCAATGCCTATCTCGATCTGTTTTTAACTCCTTACATCGGTCTCCAAATCTACTTCAGACTCATGTTAAGTCACACATCCGCCAGATCAACTCACACAACAATCTAAAATGTCTTCATCCTCGACAAGTTCAGCCAAGCTGGCAGACGCCGCAAGAAATATGGAATTACAGCTTGAATTCAGCCCATGGAAGTGTTCTTGGTCTCATCTCCGCTATCAACTAGTAGCGGTGGGCTTGGTGGTGGAGGCAGTGAACAACGTTCAGCAAGCCGCGAGGAGAGCCCGTACTCCTAACCATGTCAGCTGTGAATGGACGACCACGACCTGAATAGAATGCGAAAAATATTCCTACTGATTAATACTAAAACATAAAATGTCACCAGAAGCCATGGCAGTAGCCATGTGGCGGTTCTTATAGCGTCCGGACAATGTCATCAGATGAACAGGCACGCTACTGATATGCGGGGGCGGATAGATAGATCACTTCAGAGGTTTCTCACTGCAACCAGATCAGGGCCGATGATCTCCTGTCTACTTATCTCCGTCTGAGATGTGACTTGTTCTCTTCAGTAACGTAGCGATCCTCTTGTTACATCCCAATGAATATCTTGTTTCAGCTCTCTCTGTGTAACTTCATGAAGACTTCTTCATATCACGTTTCTGATCTGACCTGGTGCAGCCGAAAACTCCAACCCTCCATCATGTTTAGGCAACACTAAACAATATCACATCGATTGTGTCAAAAGCGTTCAAAATTCTGACGGTCACATCGAGGACCCCGGATATAGTTCTTCTCCTTATCGAATCGACGTAGAAAGATTGTGTGATACACTCCCTCCATCGATCAGTACTAAGCAATCGAGTGAAACAGCTCAAAGCACTTCTTCGCTAAAAAGACAGAAGGGTGACATCGAAAGGGCAACTGAGTTCGGTGACGTGAGTTTGCAAAGAGTAAGAATACGCGTAGAGATAGTTAAACCTTTTCAACTTTTATGATTTTGAATCGACTTCCTTGTGGTCTAGAGTCAGCCATTGCCAAACAGTGACACCAAAGAGCAATCAATCACATCTATAGAAGATTTCAAGGCTTGAAAGTGCTTTGTTACTGTTTGAGATAGCAATTGGTGCACCATTTGACTTTTGGGTGTTGAGTAAAGAACCGGTGCTTACGTAGATTAACCTTGGTAGGAAAAGAATTTCAGATCACAATCAATTTTCATTAAACCTATGTCCATGCTGTGAACATGCCCGAAAATACTGTAAGTCAATACTCTTCCGAACTCTATATGGATACATGCTGTGCATTCGAACCGAGACGTTCTAAGGTTCGCTTAAGCCGAGAAAAGGGGGGAATTGTTAATTCCATCATATTTCTGCTTTCGACAAATTTAAGCGTCGATCAGCCAGCCACAACGGCAAGTGCGGAGACTCACGTGGGTGCCTGGGATGAACTCGATGATTGGCATTAAGCCGAAGTATGCTGGACGAAGACGAGAGTATTCTGGATCGAGACGATGGCTGTATTTTCCTGAGCTGATTATAGTCATAAGCTCACAGAATTCGAAGATTGTAACATGTTGCGAAAGATAAGTCACATTGAGCTACGTCAAGATGACCAAAGATCAATTCGATGTAGCTGAACCACTTTCCAATGTCACATCTTCGCTTATGGATTTTGCGAAGTATGGCAAACAATAGCATCTGGCCAACGTTGCACTCTGTCTTGTTCGACTGTCAAGGTAGTATATATATAGTGAGCTGGCCATCTCGCCATATTTTCTCGGATCATCACAATAACAATTTCTTGTCAACATCAAACATTAAATCTCCTACATTCTCCAAATTAAATCATCATGGCCAACGATACAGGTGCCAAGAATGCCTTGAAAGCTATGAAAGTTGCTTCTGAGGTTCGTTATTCTCTCATTCTCACTGAATGGTAGTCATATACTAACTTATTTTTCCAGACCGTACGGAGTGCCATTGCAGCAGCGATTCCGGTTGCCCCTCAACAAGTCTTGACTATTGCGGTTCCTGGTGCCGTGATCAATCATGAGTAAGCAGACAGTGTTATCAAGGATTTTCTTCCAAAGTTACTGGCCATCAGCTGATTGATGAAGTCGAAGAGAGCTTGCCTGGAATGTCGCCGAGAACATTCGAGCACCTCTCGCTATCCGTGTGGCAGAAGCAAAGCTTGTGGATGGCATTATTCCGCTTTCCAAGTTCACAGTAAGTTGAAAGCCATCAGCTTCAATACTCATATCTGCCTCAAATATACCGAACATACACCTTACCCTCAGTCATATTGAGATTAACGTACCATATGATCGACTAAATTTTCCATACAGGCTGGCAAGACCGGGAAAAGTGTTGCGCGTTCCTACTTATCCACCCTTGACTTGCTTACGCCAATCGAGGCATCAGTCTCTGGTGCTGTAACCTCGGTCCCCGAAAAAATTACAGACGAACAACTCAAAACAGTTGCCAATCGCTACAAGATTGCCATGGAATATCTCAAGTCTTCTGATGATGCTCCAGGTTCCAATGGTCGTTCAAAGCTTCAAACATATGTCGAAAAGCAGGAGAAGTGGTCTTATATGATCGAGGCATACGCCCGAGCTCAAGAGGGCGCCTTGACAGCCAATAAACCGCCTACAAATGCTACCAAAGATCAAATTAAGGAAGCAAAAGAGGCTTACATGCAGTGGCTACAGGAACATGGTAGAGATGCAAGTCTATGTACGAAGCTATATGAACCGAGCTAACATTTGTGCAACAGTTCAAAAACGCAATTCAAGCCCGATACATGGATTGGGTCGTCCATGGCTACAAGTTCATGATTGACTTTAACTTCGGAATTGTGGATGTCAGCTCTGGGATGAAGCGCATTGAGAACAGTAAAGAAGCTTTCCGTAACTTGACTATCATTGCAAGTGACGGCGTGAGCGAGTATAGCAGTGTCAATCTGTTTCCGAGCCACTGGTATTTGATCCATCCTTGGCCAAATATCACATTTTGAATCCCGCTCTGAAATTCAATCAAATAGGGCCACCATTGTCAAAAAGAAAGTCGAGAACTGGAAAGCTAGGAATGACAAGCCCAGTGCATCAGAATTGCGCGCAGAAATCAAAAGATTAACTAATCTGAAAATTTCTCATGAGGTTTTGAGGAGTGTCAGTATAACTCTTGAGTTCTGCGACTCAAAGCGGACTATACTAACCCAACCAGGGCATCGTAGAAGAAACGTTTTACCCAGCAATGACAGCTGGAAATGAATGTGGAGACGCTAAACTGAGAGAAGCATAATTATGCTGAGGTCTATGCCTCTATCGATGCAGAAAATACAACCCGGCGAGGCCCTGTGGGAACAGGCAATCCAAAAGTAACGATAGACAAAAGAAATGCCTGGTTAAGCAAGTTTGAACCAAATGTCACTGCTAAAGAAGATAAGAATGGGGCCCTGGAGAGACTCCGTAGCGAGAATGACAACTGGGTCAATGCGGGCCTCAGTAAGACTACTGCAACTGCTCGAGAATCACAGAAAGTCGAAGGTTCCAGTGCTTTGAAATGGCTTGATGCCAAGATAGGCATGCTCACTCAACAGATTGAAGAGTTGCAAACAAACTTGAAAACATTGGTATTGGTGGAGCTGGCACCCTTGTGCCAATTGAAGTGGTTGATGACAAGGGTATTATAATCACCGAGGAAGACATGAAAGCTGCGCCAGGTAAGAATGTATCATGCTAACAACGGTCTACTGTGGCTAACTGGAAGATAGAACTGGTTGGAAAGACTCCCACCGAAGACGCAGACGCCTGGACAACAGTGAGATATCCCTGATTAATTCGGTTGATACATGGCAGCTGATAAAACCAGGTTGCTTGCAAAGTGTCAGCATCTTCGGATGAAAAGGTTGCCACGACTACGAGTAGATCAAGTGCTGTCTCTGTTTCGGCAAGGTGGGGCTTCTGGAAGGTGTCAGGGGGAGCATCGCATAGTAGTTCGAGCTCGTAGGTTTATCATTTCTACTCATGTGATCCTTGCACTAGCTTACTTATCACAGAGATGCAATGTCAAAGATGTCTAATCTAGATGTTGAGATTAAAATGGACTGTATGCTTGTTGAGATCGAACGCCCATGGTTGCATGCCGAACTCTTCACAGATGCCGAACTAGACTCTGGCGCGTAAGTTATAAAATCCTAGGGACAGCTGCAAAATTCTTATAGCTCATTAGATTCGACATTTCCCCTGGAGAAGAGGTAATTAAGCAGCTTTACGAGGATGAAAAGGCGCCGAATGGAAGATACCAGCAATTCTCCTCGTACCCTTCAGCATTCATTGTTGCTGCAGATATTCAGCTCTCGGTGAGTCCTCTGTTTATAATCATCTATCTCAAAGCTGATAATCTGCAGTTCTCAGGAGACACTTCCAGTCTTGAAAGTGCTGTTTCTGCTTCTCAGACACAAGCCAACGTCTCGGTCGGCTATGGGCCCTTCTCGGTGTCTGCATCTCACAAACAATCAAAAAATAAGTCAAAGACCAAGATGGAGTCTACTGCAACTGGCTGCAAGTTAGTTACAACGTTCTTTATCATTGATGGTAACGAGTGCTAATGTATTCCAGGATTTCAATCCAAGCACCTCAAATTATTGGATGGGTTCAAACTCTCATGCCGCAATTGCCAAAGCCCAAGGATGCTGAGAGTAAGATGGTCAGCCAGTTCTGATTTGCTAATGCTCTTACGTATTTCGTGATAGGCTGGCCCGATTTCGGTCGAATAATAGTCTGTTTTGTGCTTTGGTCCTTTTCATTGCTTTGATCCGTTTTCGTGCCTTGATCCGTTATGTTGCTTTGGTACATTTTATTGTTGTTATCCGTCTCACTTGTAGTCTGACTTTTGCAGTGGACTGAGTAAGGTTTATGCACGTCACCTTTTGCTATTCGGGCTTTGCAGGATTAAATTTCAAAGGTATCCCCGCTGTCAACTTTAACGTCCTATCCTCTACGAAATTATCTGCTTACGTTTTTACTGTTTCGAAATTTGGTACTGTTACATATATTAGTGTCATTTATTAAGTCACTCTAATATATACAATCACGCTCTTTAGTCATTGGATGGCTTCAAACATAATCTCAATCGAATTCTACGCCTCCAAAGCATTAAGAGTATACGACATCTAGACAACCTGGTCCAGGTCTACTTGCTGACTATACATATTCTCATTTCTTCCATCGTACAACTCACAGAGAAGAAGGAATATCTGGAGACAATATTGACCATGATGTCTGGTATGTCAGCGTACCTTTTGGATTTTGGACATCCAGAGAAGAATGGAAGCTGAAGGAGACTATTGTCCACCCAAATGAATGGAGCCATTAGCACCATCAAAAACAATGACCTAAACCATTAAGAATTTGAAACAAGACAACGCTGCACTTTTTCGAAGTATCGGTAAAGAAAGTTCTTGCCACCCCACCATCAAGACTGTGGAGTCTCAGCACAAGCGAGGGCACTAGTCTTAATGCGGTGAAAGAAAAATATCACACAGAAAATTGCGAAAGAACGGCAATAAATCCCCGAAAATCCATTGGGAAAGGCATCACATCTCCCTCCTTGAAGTCGATGGGAGACTTGCAATACACAAACGTTAAAAATACGGTTTTCACCCATCCTCGATGGTGCAGAGTAGAATAAAATGTTTCAAGATCCCGAATCCCGTAAATATCTTACTCTTCTGAATTGAATTCTCATTAATAGATCCGACTTTGCCGCCCACAAACCCCCGAATTCCTCCATTCACACAATATTAAGTATTAAACCCTCCCACTCGACGCCGCCCAGATATAGAAGGCACCCATGGTTAGCTGCGCTTCCTCTTCCGCTCGATGATAGGGATTGGCTGCTGAATCTCATCTGGTTCCAATGGTTCATCCTTGATGATGCTTTCCACCAGTCTTCCCTTCTCTCCCATGCCATCTATAATATGCTCCGTCTTCTTCTCTGCCTTTCAAATGTCCATTGAGACATCCACATCTTCATCGATACCATGGTTTGCTGGTCCTCGACGGTACTTGGCCACCACAGAACTTCCACGATCGTTCGAACTAAACCGCCAGTATAGTGGAATGGTATCAGAGTCGAGAAATTTCTCAGTTCTTTACTTGTGTTTGATGATAGCTTCGTTAGCAAACTTCCGGCGGCTCGCCTTGTCAATGGTAATATTTGAAAGGTGCGCGTGAACTAAGATGGTAGAGACATCAAGTGCTCTAGTATTCTGGAGTGTCTTGATAATTTCTATAGGCGGTTGACTAAATTTCAATTGCTAATTTTTGTTCACTAATACCCTCGATAGTCGGTGATAGGACATGTTCAATACGAGAGTGTAGTCGGTCGTTAGTAAGGAAAGTACCATAGGGCATCATAGGGCATTGAAAGAAACTCCACCCCACACAGCGTTAGCTATCGAATGGACTGTAGAGTCAGTAGAGAAAGTAAGCTGTGTCTCTGAGTGGACTTGCCAGCATTTTCAGGACCCGGAAAGCTCTGGATATGGATTCTCCCAGTACCTCACATCATATTGAGAACACAATTAGGCAATCTGCTTCGTTGCACATCGTGGTGACATTTCAAATGTTTTCGAATCCTCCATCTAGTGTAAAATACTGTATAAAAGTCATGCAAAACGATTCTGGGTCTCGAACTCCACAGTTGGCCGGATGGGTGAAAGGTCCTCAAAAGATGTGTTCGTGTGCTCAACTCCATGCCTGACAAATGGAGTATCAATTGACAAGAGGTTAGCTCCCAAAAATTTTAAGGTTTTCTACGGATTAGTTCAAAATAGTCTTCGATCGATGTGAGGCTATATTTATAGAGATATTCATGATAAATCAACGATTCCAAAGCCGGGAATTTGAGGTCGATGAACTTTCAAGAGCATACTCACGAATCCAATCGCTAGCTGCAGATACACTTCTCTTTGCGGTCCTTGTCCTTTTTCTCAGGGCCCACCTGGTCAAACTCTTGTTTGCCATCAAATAGCATCACGAGCATCCGACACCTCGAAGGGACAGCGAAGGTAGTTCAAAGTTTAGCAATTCCTAGCGGCTAGGCATCTGACCCCTCCAACATGACACCAGATATCTGCTAGTACTGCAACACGTGCTGTGTCCATACGTAGAATCTGATCACCTTCGTTGACATAGGCCAGGAAGTTTCCTAGGACGAAGTTCGTTGGGACTAGATCGACGAGGCGGCTATTGATGTCTATATTCAGCAATCGTGGGCAACTGAAACTTATGAAGGAGAGTATCGGCTTAGGTGCGCATAAATCTATGTACTGTACCTTACGAGGAACCTCGAGATGCTGTGCCAATCGAGCCTACATGAACAATGTCGCCTCGGACGCAGTGATAGAGCCTAAAAATATACATCCATTAATACCTTTCATAGAGCAGAACCTGACAAGTCAGCAACAATTTCACATAGCGTTGGGATGATGAACATTGGGATGACCAACTCCCCCACAAGCATGCAAGTGGGGAATATAGTCGGTCTGTTGGAGGAAGACGTTCCTACGCAGATTCACCTGCGGTTCACTATGCTGTATGAAACGAGGAGATACCTGCGACTGGCTTCCCACCAAACGCACAAGGATCGCTTCGACATTGGTCTGTGACCATTACGAATATCAAATTTTGGACACCGCTCCTCGCTCCTAGATGGAAATGGCAGGTGGCCATCAGAGAGGAATGTTTTTCAAAATCCCAATTCCATAGGCTCGTCGTAAGTATGGCCAGAAACATATGGCAGAAATACAAGTGGTGGGTGGCTGTTTACAGAATGTCGAGCCGCCTGATTCAAAGTATAGATGAATATCTTGAGGCTGCCTGTTACGAAACCTCGTGCTATGCAAAGAACTTAAAAATCGATTTCGCCAGGTTGGGAGAGCACCAGGTTAATTGGCTGTCTAGATACAACATCCTCCCAAATGCCTCCTGGCTTCATCCGACAGTGCTACGAAGGGTGATCCCGCACGCAGCTTGGATTGGAAATATTCCATGGTAAGTGTGCTATTTTCATATGTTTGAGCTGACATTGAGCACCATTTTAGGTCTCGTGTTCGAGATTTGTTAGTCCAGAATCCTCACAAAGTACACATTTCGAGATTTCTCCAAGACGTATGCTAAACAAGCAAGATTGAGCTGGCCATAATAAGCAATGAATGCTGTAATACCAATTGATGGCACCGGAGAAGTCTCCGTGAATCCCCCTTTCGAGAAGAATGCTCTGAATCTAGACTGTTGGTCGATTGGGGACTCTTTCGCCGAGAGATTCCCTGAATCAGCTACAGAGATCAAAAGTTGAGAATGCGGCTCAACAATAGACATCAAAATTGATAGGCTTGGCATACTACCTTGCCGATCAACCTCGGCTTGATTTTCAATCCAGATCGGGACTTGGCTTCCAAACTTCAGACTTGACGTGCACAATAATTCTGGCCCGCGCTGTGTGGCAATATAGAATAACGTCACTACTCGTAGGTGGATAGGTTTTCTTCAAGTTCCCACAAAACCATCAATTGGCCCGAGTCATGCCAGCTTTCAAATCAGATCTTCCCTGGACTTAACCTTAGTGGCTAGGTTTATAAGGACCATATTTCTTTGGCTATCTTCAATATTTCCAAAGTCCTCATCTTCTCTGGAACTTTTTTGAACACATAATTCCGAAATTAAACCTCAATCAGCAACCATGCCAACAGACCTTTTCTCCCCAATTCGGATCGGTAACCATGATCTAAAACATCGCGTTATCATGGCACCGCTGACTAGGTGTCGCGCGAATGAAGCCCATGTACCACTTGATATGGTTGCAGAGTACTATGCTCAGCGTGCTTCAGTTCCTGGAACACTCATCATATCTGAAGGCACGCTCATTTCTCCTCAGGCTGGTGGATTTTCCTGCGCTCCTGGTATTTACAATGAAGATCAGATTCAGGCATGGCAGAAGGTCACAAATGCTGTTCACGCGAAAGGCAGCTTCATTTTCTGTCAGCTATGGGCCCTAGGACGGACTGCAACCCCCGAACTTCTTGCGAAAGAAGGACAGAAATTGGTTTCCAGCAGCAATCTACCAATGTCGAAAGATTCTCAAAACCCCCATCAATTAACAGAGGAGGAAATCCAGGAATTTATCGGTTATTATACTAGCGCGGCGAAGAACGCGATCAAGGCCGGATTTGATGGCGTGGAAATCCATGGAGCCAATGGCTATCTGGTGGATCAGTTCTTACAAGACAAATGCAACAACCGTCAAGATAGATGGGGTGGAAGTATTGAAAACCGTGCTCGTTTTGGTATCGAGGTCGCAAAGTCCGTCGCTGCTGCGATTGGACCAGAAAACGTGGGATATCGCGTCAGTCCATTTAGTCCCTTCCAAGGGATGAAGATGGACGACCCAATTCCACAATTCACCTATCTCGCCAAGCACCTCAAAGACATCAAAATCACCTATCTTCACATTGTTGAAAGCCGGATTTCGGGAGCAGGAGACATTGAGGGCACGGAACAGGTTGACTTTTTGGTCGACGTTTGGGGAGATTTTGGAACCATCATCTTGGCCGGAGGTTTCTCAGCTGAATCTGCCGTGGAGGCTATGAAGAAGCACGGCAAGGACAACATTGCCATCGCTTTTGGTCGCACGTTTTTGGCGAACCCAGATCTTCCGTTCCGCATCCAGAACGACTTGCCGCTTACGAAGTATAATCGAGATACTTTTTATGTTGAGCAGTCGCCAGTGGGATATATAGACTATCCTTTCAGTCCGGCATTTCAGAATGTTGTAGCTAAGGCTTGATGATCGCTTCTGTGCATTACGTACCTACTTCCAACGCGTGATCTTGCCGCGGCAGTATTTTGCTAGATACTAGTAGATAAATGCATTGCAGTATTAGATGTGACCAGAAATCCGAACGTTGAATTGTCCTTCGCTCTTGTTGCTATACTGCAGATTTCAATTTCTCTGCCGTTATTCTCTACCAATATAATGAAGCTCATTCACAAAGTGTGGAGCAAATCTTTCCTTCCATCCATTCTCTTTACACAAGTTGAGATTCTGTGTAGGAAACTGCTCCTATACATCCTCCAACGCGGTATCATGCGCCAAAAACACGAACACTTCCTCATCAGCATCAAACTGCTGCAACCGATCGGCACTATTTCGTGCCATCTTTGGATTAATATACTAGCCCCCTTCTTTCTCACTGGTCTCATAAAAAAGGTCTTGTTGTCACCTCATCACCCTTCGGATGAAAACACGTGAAGATCGAACTTGGACATGGCCGTGAAATCGCGGGTGTAACTTCACACTCGCTGGTACCACTTCTGGGAATAAGAGATTGGGTGATGGTTGAAACATACTTTTCAGTCCATAATTGCATGCATCTTCATTCAAATGACCTTCGTGATTCTTTCTCTCCACATTGGACTTGCCTTGTCTTGATAGAGGACTCATAACACTTTCGCTTAAGCTGAGGACCCGCGACCAAAACAAAATTATACGTAATGTGAGAAAATACCGCTCTCCTCTCCTCACAAACACATCCCACTTTCAATCCACAAAAGGGATTTCCGATTAGGTTTGAATCGCTTTTCAATAGACTTCTTCTGTCGACCAACAAGCCACCTGTGAGACATTACGCCAGGGCTGTGTGCTACAGAGCACAAAGAGTGAATATTGGCATGATTCACGAACAAGAGGAGTGAGCACTTCTATGATTCGAGTCTGCTCCCACCAATGAAATGAAGTGATAGAGACGGGAAACTTGTTAATTCAATTCCAAATGTTGAGGTTCTGTGCAGCCCTTTGGTAAGACTAGAATCGATTCTGGGGAAATCATGATTGCTGGAAGTATTTGAATAGGACACAAATCAATCACTTGATAAAGCCAGTACGGTACCACCTGAACACAGAAAAGGATCCAAGGTAAAAGTTCCATGCACTTTTGATTCAACGACTCCCCGAAGTTCACTTGTTGTCCAGATTCAAACAAGAGAATGTCATATTCAGTGTGTCAATAATGGTGAAAGCATCGGTGGCGCTTCTAAAACGCACGAACTGAGACGTCTCCCGTCTTCGACTCCATACTTGCCGACATGTTTCTTGAGAATCATTTGTTGTAATCTTTCGTTTTTTAAGGTGTTGCTGTCTTTCCGTCTATTTCTACAAGTATCACATGCTTTCTAGCAATAAAATACAATTCCCGCCTTATTCACATCCTCCCAAGCATCCTTCCTCCTGTGGAGTCCTTCCTCCCATATGAATGACTACCTCTGCCCTTCAGCAATCCTCCACGCCCTCAACGGCAAGGCCTGCAACTTCAACGCTGCCGGCCCAATGAAGCTGTAAAACGTGACCACACCCACAATCACACACACGACATTCATCACATAATACCCATCGCGACTGATATCACAGATACCTCCGCCTTGGACACAACGATCTTTTTCGGCCGAAAGGGAACATGAGAATGGGTCTGTGACAAGAGGACCTTTGAGAGTGGCTGGGAGTTTGTAGTCGGCTAGTGGTGGGAGACATGTTGCTACTGTGAAAAAATCGACGAGTTTGAGGACGAAGAAGCGGGGGAAGGTGCCGCCTAGGTTGGAGACGCTGTGGAGTGTTAGTTATGTGATGAGTGAGAAGTGGAAGTTGCAGACTCACGTAGCAAGTAAAGTCATATAAGTGCCTCCAATCACGGGATCTGCGATCCGAGCGTGGAAAGCGGAAACAGCGACAAACATGACCGTGTTGGTGAAAGTGGAGAAAATGTGCTCGGCAATGACAACTAGAAGATACCATGTATCAACACCATTCTTGGGGAAGATCATAACGGTGATCTGAGCTAGAACGGCGGCGAGTAAACGACCAACAAAACCCCAGCACCACAACCGCATCGGGGTGTATGTTGTTGACCATTTTCCAGCGTAATATCCAAGACCAATCTCGAATGGGAAATCAATGAGCACAGTAAGTGCCAGATCTTCTTGGGAAAACCCTTTGTCGATAAGTTTGAGATTCGTGACTCCGTCGTTGGCTTGAAATCCAATCTTGGCAATCAGGTGGATGATGATGATGGTTTGGATGTTCTTGAGTTTCAAAACTCCCCACATCACCTTGTAAACATCCCAGATACCATCTTCATTCCTGGTCTTCTCCTCCTTCTTCAGCAAACCCAATCCAACTGTTACAATAATATATGCCCATCCCCAGAAGGTAAGGTAACCACCCAAAGTCATAACCCCTTCCTGCAAAGGCGTCGAGCGGAAATATTTATTGGCGAAATCCGGAGAGTTGAAAGCCAGAAAGACGGTATAAGACATGAATTGTCCAGCAGTCAAGCCCACCGTCTGCGCCGTACTCGCATACGAGATATTTCCAGGTGTCAACAAAGTCAAAGCCCATCCATCCACGGCAATATCCTGCGTGGCGCACATGAAAACCAAAAAGAACCACCAGCCAGTAAAGCCCCAGATTCCAGCTCCGTCATCCTTCCCAGCCTCGGCCATCATTGTCTTCATCCTCGCACCAAGGTACAACATGCCGAAACCAGACAACATCTGGATTGGCATGATCCAGCTCTTCCTGCGACCTAATTTTGGACTCCAAACCGCATCTACCACCGGACTCCAAAGTAACTTTAACGAATATGGATAAGAAGCCAGCGAAAACACTCCCAGAGCGGAGTACGACATGAAAGGCTTCAGCAAAAAGGGTACCGATCCAGTCGCCAATCCCATCGGTACACCCTGCAAGAAGTATAGCAGCACCAACAATCCAAAATTCCTCCTATCCTGCATGGGCAACTCCCAGAAACCATGATTATTCATCGTGGGTGTCTTTGGCACCGGATCATCGAGCGAGAAGGATTCGCGACCCATGAGATTCGCGGTGGGAGAATCGAGAGAGGCATTCTTGCGCCGGTATTCCACGCCGCTGCTCATTTTGCCGTTTGAGCTTCCGTTCGAGTGTCCGTTCTCCCCTCCTGCTGTTGAGGGCGAGAAGGACTCGAGTTTGGCTGGACGGCGCTTCTTGGTACTCATGGGGTCTCCGTCTTCGTCGGAGGAGTCGTCTGCGAGGAGGTAGCGCGAGGGCTCTTCGAGTTGGTGGTGCGTCGCAGATGTTGATCCTACTGTATCTTCACTCTCTTTCTTCTTATGACGTTGATTGAGTTCGTCAAGTTCTTGCGCGTGTGGATATTGTGAGTCGTGATGTAAGGGAAGTTGCTGGCTATGCAGTTGTGATGAATTGGATTGTGCTTGAAGGGAAGGGAGTGTGTCGCCTAGAGGGGTAGGCATAGGACCATGTGGTGGGAGAGAAGAGCTCTAGAGGACAACAAGGGATCATGGACCTCCCAAGATCTTTGCTTTGGGATTAAGGATGTTGGAGAAATTAATTGGCCGACTGGTCCAGGCACGGGGACGATGGCCAGGCGGGTATCTTCCGCGACGTGTCTTTTTGCGAGAGGGGCGACTTTTTGACCCGTATTGAGGGTAGTTACTAATCGTTGAAAGGGATGAATTGATGAATGGAAGATGTGCACACGAGAGAGATGTTAAGTAATGATTTAATGCAAGAGATAGAGTCAATAACACCAAGAGCCAGCAAGATGTTCCGTTGGTTGTAGAAATAAAGTGTCCTGTGTGTCTGTCCGTCCCTGGAGTTCCGAACCCCAGAGCCCCAAAGACAGACAATCTCTTGGCCGGGGGGACGGTCAACTCTCCACGACGCGCTTCGACGACATCGCGACTTTTCTGTATAACACCACCATAACGTCCCCCTCTTCACACGACACTTATACAATCACATCGAGCCATCAATTGCATCTCGCCCGCCATGTCTTCACAAATTCTACCTCCTGCTCCCTCCCAAGAAGCGCCATCATCCCCCTCCCTCTCTCTGCACAAAGAAATCGAATCACTCAAAACGCAAAGTAAACAAACCCCCTCACCCCCAATCCCTCTTCAAATTCCACTTCCAATTCTAATATCTCTCTTCCACACTATAGTCGAAGCCGTCACAGCCCAACGCGCCCTCCAAGCATCCACAATCCTCACATCTCACTCCACACTCCTAACACTCCAAAACCTCCACGCCAACAGCACACACCTCCGCGTCCACTCAAACACAAATTCCTCCACTCCCTCCACCGACCCAACAGATCTTACACCCCTCCTCAGCACAACAACCCAACTTCACTCCCTCAAACAACGAAACCTCTACCGCACCTGCGGCGGCATAACATCATTTCCCATCCGCGACCCCGATCCCAACGCCGTTGACGACGGTCGCGTGCTATGTATCCGTTTCGACATCGCATTACCAGGTGGAAAGGGATTTGGAAAGAGTTTCTACGTCATGTTGAATAAGCCTTATGGCGAGAATGGGAATGAAACACAATGGACGGACGAAAGCGATAAAGAACGTCTACGAGTTCATCGGCATACTATTCCTATCGGCATCCCCCTTCCTGCCCTCGCCAGGACCTACCTCTCTCCACCCACCCCAGCAAACACTACCCAAAAACCTAAACCACAAAACCTCCAATCCTTCATCCGCTCCCTCCGTCGAGAACTCATCAATCACCGCAACCGCGTCGAAGCAATCAAAAGCCTCCGACGAGACTTCAAACTCGACGGTGAAGTCCGATCAGCAGAAGAGGAGAGAGAGAGAATAATAGCAGATATCACGGCAGCGGATGCAGAAGCGAAACAGATTAGGATTGTATGGACGGATGCGAAGGTTGGAAGGGTCTTGATTGGCGAGAAGGGTGAGGTGGTGAAAGCTGTTATTGTGGGAGAGGAAGGGAGGGATAGGTTGTTAGAGAGGAGAGTGGCAGGGGTGGAGGGGGATAGAGGGGTTGAGGGTGTGGGGAGGAGAATTTTGGAGGGGGTTTATTGACTTTGATGATGGAGGGGTGAGGGGCTCTTGGTAATGTGTTGCTCTTTTGATATGTATTATGGACCGACGGGCAGGCGATTTGAGGAGGACAAAAAGACGATATCCTGGAAGATTAGAAGGCGTTTTAGGCGTTCGAGGTGGTTGGTCGACTTCTTCAAGGTATTTGGAGACACAGACGGCTTCTTAGTGGCTTTTGCAATTACGGAACGGACATGGCTAGTTTGCGATAACATATACCCCAAATGAATGCATTTTGTTTTTTTCGCCCTGTGCTATACTGGAATATGGTTTGCCTGCTTTTTAACAAACACAAACACCATCATTCAATTCACAAAAAGCATCGCGCCGAATCAAATGTAAATTGTAGTTATTAGTTTCGTGTATCGTGGTGTATCACTTCATTTAAATTCGTAAGTTCATCAGACGCATGATACCCTATGTCCTATAAAGACGGCACTTTTTTATGCAGTCTTCTTCCTAAATCATGCATGCAAAACATACAATGCGGGTATCATACGTACCCAGTAGGTATCTACTTTTCCTTTCCATTCATTCCCTTCCCTTTCCTTGTGAATCTTCCTGTCCGAGTTCCATCCTATCAGCGTCCATTCCATCCCATTATTCCTATCTCATAAGTTCATCTCTCTGAAGTCTCTTTTTCTAGCCCTTTTGTGGGGCATGAAAGTGATCTGATATCTGCTTCTAACATCACTTCGCACAGATAATAGGCAGAATGCCTTGCCAAAGGTCCCTGGCAATCTCCCCTCCTCTCCTCTCCTCTCCTCTCCTCTCCTCTCCTCTCCTCTCCTCTCTTCTCCTCTCTTCTCCAGGCTTGCCAGGCAGGCTCTCGTATACTACCTACCTACCTAGATACGTCGATAACTTAAAACCCGCCAGGCCCAGCACGGTCGGTCCCCGACCCCACCGCTGCCCCACCTACACCCTCCTCCTCACTCCCCGGAAACACAAAATGATGCTGCCACGGATCATCATAATGACCATGCAACAGCCCCATAATTGAAAACCTCTCCATCGCCGTCGCAGGATCAAGAGGGTTTGGCGCGAGGGCATCCTGCGGTGCTGCAGAGATGGTGTGGTCAAGAAAAGAAAGGGGCGGTGGTGCAGTGAGTGAATCAGCTGAATAAGAAGCTGAAGCGTAGAGTGGGAATTTGAA
>JBAMDN010000680.1:0-19763 GCA_037074945.1 Tetracladium marchalianum | reverse complement strand
CATCGAATACTGGATAACTGCCTGGAACGTGGCATCGCTTGTTAAGTTCGATTGTGATCTTTGGAAAGCCTCAATTGCAGTATTTGATGGGGCAAAAAAGGTAAAGACATCCGCATCTCTGAGAAGAGTCGACAACACAGGATTTGCATTGACCTTGGTTGTGAGTAAACTGAGTTCCGGATACTCTGCAAGTGATTCCAGAAGACTGAGACTGTAAGCTTGATTGACCAATGCAAAAAGCCACCAGGGCGCTTGAAAAGATAGTAAACGCATCCTGCTGGGTTTTCACAAATGATTTTTGGTCAACAAAGATCAAAAGCAAGAGGAAACAACAAATTGCCAGGTGAAATTCTTCTTAGATGTACATCTATCGAGTCGTGTCCTCCGCCACATGATGCGTGAAAAAAAGATGTAACACTATTCAAGATCTCCACTTCGAAGAGAGCCGATTTAATATGGCTAAAAAGGAAGCTCCGTTTCGCCATACTTGAGGATAAGCCCCGGCACGATGGCAGATGCTGCCGTTTTCGATGCGGGGGATCTTCAATGCCATCTTCTAGGAATGGGAGGTGGACTGAAGCGGATCAACACCTGGTATATTAGGCGACCAATCAAAGTGACTCGCTTAGCCAGGGTAAATAACCGCTATCAAAGGTCCGTTTGCCGACATGAAATTGCGGGGTGGGGTACCGAGGCCAGAGCCTGAAGATGCATCTTGAGAATTTAATATAAATAATATCTAGAAGACTTTGGATTGGGTTGTTATGAGTTTCACGGAGCGATGCGAGATTGGTGCCGGTCACCAGCCAGAGTCTGCATGTGACCTGTGACTTTTATAAAAAAAAACCCTTTCGGATCGTTCCGTGAGGGAATTCATGACGATATGTAAATGTCAAGAGTGGGGAATGGCAAAGTAACATTCGAGAAAGGCGGAGCCAAGGATGCAGCAGATTAAATTGAAGCCACATTGTCGCTAGAATCTGGGGTTCGTCGGCTGAAGCAGGATCGCTACACCCGGGGTCTCGCCATCCAAGGAGAGGATGAATGAGAAGAGTGATAACAAATCGAGCGAACAGTGACTGCTTAGGGATCATGGGCAACTGTGGCGCCACCCTTTAGAGTCGTGCTGTTTGACGGACCGTGAGGATGCATTGTGGCCAAAAAAGGAAAGTGCTGGATTGCACGGGTGATATAGACATTCCAGAAGAGGACAACGGGAGTGTTTGCTGAAAGAACAAAACCTCTAACCCGAAAAGTTTGTGTGATTTGAGGAGATGAATTAATAATGAACACGCTGACAGGTGACGCAGGCCGGTAAATGTGAAGTCTCGATATAGAGTTTCAAAAAGAGGTGTTCCGCATTTCATCACGCTCTTGTTACAGTGCGTAGGACTTCGTTTCCTCGTAACACCAGTCCCAGAATTTGGCTGCAACACCAGTACCCCCTTCCTGTTCCGATTTCATACTATCAAGGCAACTTTTGTTTGGGTGTGGATTCCTGCCATCACATTAGAGCTAAATCCACAATACTCAAGGAAGAAAAAGCGGCAGGACTAAAAATTGATCACAAAAGCCTGCGCAACGTTCAAGCGAATGTTGACTTGAATTTGGGCAGGACGCAAATCGCAGTTAGAAGAATATTGCTTACCATCTTCCCCAGGGAATGGCATATTTTTGTCCATCTCCAGCCTTGACATCTGGACTGAGTCCGCACCACACTGTCATCGCCAAGTCAGCACTGCTGTCAACTTCAACAGATTTAATGATAGAGTAGACAGACTTACATTCTGTATATGCTCCAAAAACGGGGTCATGCAACAGTGGTCTGAAGAAGAATTTTAACCATGGCACTCCATCCCAACTCTTTGTATAGAGAGAGCCAGGAGTGTTTGTGACACTGACGACTCCATTTTTGCGGATACGTTTGTCGAGTTCACTCCCGAGAAACCAGTTTCCAGCCTTTGATGCTGCGTAGTTTTTGCCCTTGAATTTCCCATGGTTTCCAGGTTTCAGTTCCTGCAAGTTCAAGCCGCCGGGTATTCCATCCAAGTCAATTATCCCAGATGATGTCCAAACAACTCTTACAGAATCCTTTGGTGAATATGCAGCGGTCTTCAGGATAAGAGGAAGCAGGAGTTGGGTCAGGAGGAAAGGCCCAACGCAATTTGTACCCATGTGAATTTCATAGCCTTGAGCAGTAACTGTGCCAGCTGGAATCTGGGCAACCCCAGCGTTGTTAAAGAGGACATCGAGACGAGATTCTTGTGCGAGAAATGCGGCAGCAGCGGATTTGACGGTATTGAGGTCCGCAAGATCAATGTGAAGAGGCTTTAAATTGCCAGAGGCATCAGGAAACAGCGATTTGATTTCCGCGATTGCAGTCGCAATGCTGGATGGCGTTCGGCCAGCCACATAGACAGTGCCATTTTTGGAATAAAGAATTTTGACTAGGTCCAATCCAATTCCAGCATTGCCTCCGGTGACAATATAGGTCTTGCCAGAAAGAGATGGAAGATTGTTCTCGGTAAACTGTGGTTTTCCAGGGAATAATTGGGAAATGGTGGAATTCATGTTTGAATGGATGATGGTGATGGGTTTGAGAGTGGTAAAAGTGGTGATAATGTTGAGAGATGCCGGTGTGATGACCTTGTATGGTCGTAATGTATGGCAATAAGCGAGTCTCTTATATATTGAGAACTGAGTTGATATACAGCTGAAGTTAGAGAATGATACTAAGCTGTCTATTGCCCATAGATGATTCTGACCTGCCAAGCAAAGTCAGAATGTATTGTCTGACAAGAGGTATCAAGTTTTGCTAGCGTACCCCGGCTCCACCGAACTTAGGCTTAGAAGCGAATTCGTATGTTTGCGTCAGATAACCGACAAAAGAAGGAACACAACCCTAGGTACTGGGACAACATCCAATGATCGAGTCGAGGAGTTGTAGGGGCTGTTAGGCCTGGGCTTTCGGTCTGTTCTCGTAGATGGATTGCGAATCCCCTGAAATCTCTGGGTACTTGTTGGAGTACAAACATCTTTAAATGTCCGTTTACTCAAATCTGAGCGGTAGGAAGTTGCCCTAACATCAACGATGGTTCTCCTCGCTGTCCTCTCCAAAAGTTTGTAGTGCGTATGATTTCGGCATCCAGAAGGAACCACCACTTCTTCGCAAATTTGGGACCTATCTCCCAGCCAGTTACATCATAAGGAATTGTACCCCAGACCTTGATATCGCTCGATGACATGTCGCTCACAAACTCAAGCTCATTGATGGTGCCTTGTGCTTCCAAAATACGATCGCGCAATGAGCACCAGGGCAGCATGTCGACATATGACTTATGTGGAACAATCTGCTGCTGGATAGTCGGAATAAGTGATTGTGGCAGCTTGAATATTGGTGTGCGAATATTATCAACGGCATCTGCGCAACCGCAGCGAATTTCAAGAATGTCGGCAATTTGAAGAAATGCTTCCCACGCTGTCAATTTACGCATTACGATGAAGCACGAGTCTAATGAAGGGTCTTCGATCATAGGAATGTCGCTATATCCTGCTGATGGACTTTGGTTTCCCGTACGAATCAATGCAAATGACGAAGAGGATTGAGATGATCTTTCAGAGCTGGCTGCATCTTGGCACTCTGTGATGTTGTGTTCTTGGATCAAGCCCTGATCAGTACGACACTTTTGCTTCTTGTTCAATTTCAGTCCTAAAAAAATTAGAAAAAGTCACAAATTTGTCTTGTGAAAGAGTATACTTCGTGCTCGCTGGGACAGCCGATTTTGGATTTTCTTTCGCTGCACGGGATCGGCTATTGTGCTCCAGTCCTCCTCGGGAGTTCTCAAGTGCTGTCTCCAAACGGAATCCATGGTCGATGCGATTGATAGGGTGGATAAAGATGGCTTGTAAGGGGAAAATTCAAAGAAGGATCTGTTGAGGTTGAAGGTTGTCTCCGTTTATGAGATATCGTCCATCAACGCTAACCAGATGAAGCCAAGCGCGCATCCTTCCTTCTGACATTTCTGACATTTCTGACATTTCTGACACTCTCACGTCCACCTGCATCAGCCGAAGGCGAGATAATGCTTCATCTCAAATTCATCCTCAAGACGAGACAAATGTGACATCAAAACCACTCTCCATCGGCCTTCAGGGACTTAATTCCACCGACGGGGATAGGTCATCCCGAGTTCGTCAACACAGGCCAAATATAACAACAAAATCATCAGAAACTCCTAGAATACGCACATAAGAATGGGATGCAGCTTCAGAGCATCGGTGATAGATTATATGAATACATATGGATGGAGGTCGAAGTTTGTAGCGATGTTTCACCGCTCGCCCCTCCAACCACGAGGACAAGCATCTTGTTCACCCACCTTTACAAAGCCTATCATGCCTCCACAATCTCACATTGTGTCCTGCTAACTGAAGGATCATGATTGTTTTGGAAATCAGAGATCTGCGGCTCAGCAAACGGGTAAGTCGTCTCTGTGGTCTTGCTGAATACGTTTGTCTTAACACGCTGGGAAACCTGTGCGGAAGAGAGGACCCAGGAACCAGGTATTTGGGTACGGATGACAGGGAAAGTTTGCTATAAGAAATTGATAAGAGGCGGATTTTACTGCGATTCGTGGGTGGGATTAGCGTGACTATTCTCCGTACTTTCCCCCAAACAAGACTTGAACCAAGAGTATTTTGGCCATGGTTTGGGAAGCATTTTGTTCTGCCTTTTGTTCTTTATTTCGCGACTTCTCTTCTTTTTCGGACCTCTCTGATGTCACTTGCTTTTATCTTTTCAAACTCGTCATGTTTTCTTGATCTAAAGAGCAGTTCATAAATATTGAGTTGCCTCCTGGTCAATTCGGAGGTGCCATGCCAATTCAACATACCAACAGGAGCGCACACTCATACTCCACATCTCAGTACGATGGTTTATCATTAATGAGTCGATTTGTGCATTAATTGCTGCGAATTAACGTGCAGTACTGTTGATATTGGTAGGCAAAGACTCTTCTGGTTTTTCTCAAATTGGTCCTGGATTTGCAACCTACATTCAAGAATACCAGAACCTGCTCCTTCAACAACATATTTGCAGACAATCAACTCCAAATAAAGATGTTCAAACGTTCTCCGACCCATCTCGCTCTCACAGTTCGCGCGACGAAGCAGACAGGCAGGCACTCGGCCAGGATTTAAGGTTTTCGACAGAATTTGGGGTTACCTCGAAACTTCTGGGAAAGACGAAACGAATATCTGCGACCAAGTTCCCACTAACAATCAATATCTTTCTCTGACAATAGAATGGCGAAAAACTCCCTGGCGATAATCCGAATCACATAATCGTATCCATATGACAAAAATCCCAACCCTTCTCCGCCTTCTCTGCCATGGTGGTGCTGTACCCGACCTCCATAATCGTCCAGTCTCCAGGTTTCTCATGCGTCAATCTAAGATCTCCATGTAGCATCGTGTGTCGTTCTTTCCCCTCTGCCACCATGCACTGACCTCCTCGCAGCACTGAATGATGATCAGAAGTGGTATGAGCACAACGAGTGAAGCGGCGAGCGCGAACACGATATAGACGATGATCTCCAGGCACATGAGAGTTACATATTTCCAGAGGCATATCAGCCAGCTGGTGAGCGATGTGAGAACATTTCTTGTATTCTTTGAGGTTATGGAGCGATAATTGAGGTGGTGAATTGAAAGTTGTCAAAGTTGAAACTTATCTCTTGGAAGGCGGTTATGCAGGATTGAAATGGTTCAATTGTTATGCTGTGGCATTTGATTTAAGTCCTCAAAACCTTGGGGCTCGTAGCCTATAAGCAGAGACGGATATTTGGAAGTGTTCGTAGTCATGAGTTTCATGGTAGAAACCAGCCGGACATCGCTTAGTGACCGGAGCTTAGTTCGATCGGCTTTTCACCATCAGCAATTTGATCACTAGTTCAGGAGTTGAACTTTACTAGAATTTCTAGGAAGAGAAAATGACCTTCTGGAATCTCTCCTTGTCAGAAAAAAATCAACATGACTGCTTGCGAAGGTCATGATGAACCCCACTAGCCAAATAAAAATAGCCAACCAAGGCGGTTGAGCTCTAGCCTGGCAAGCCTGACCTGACTACCAAAAAGATCATCTTCAACTATCGCAAATGTATACTAGCTTATCAGCAATGTTAACCATACCCATTTGGGGTCGTAAGCAAGCTGCATATGACGTGATGAGCCTCAAGATTCCTCCCAATTTGATCTCCACATAAAGATGCTTGACAGCACATTGTTTGTGAGATAGGTGCTAAGAAGAACATGACCCGACTACTGCATTAGACAGCAGAGCAAACCCCCCCCCCCCCAAAACGAAAATAAACATAGAAATAAAAATAAAGAAACTGACCTTCCAACATACATTCCAATAAGTAATTGTGAGATATGCAAACCCCAGAACAAAAAGGTCTTGGCACTTCAAGACAAGCTTCACATCTCACTCACATTCACCTCCTCAGGATTTACCCGAAGACAAAATTTGTCTCACATTGAAGATCGTTGCACTGCATAACACCACCTGTCAATTTCTATCTCGATTGGATACATACGCGCAGAGAAGAAATCATCTTCCACGGTAAAAATTTCGCCCGGATTTAACCCTCTGCAAAAGCCGCGATGCTTGGCTTTTCAGCACTCCACCAGCTCCAAGCTGGCTGCAGGGACCTCCACCATTCTCGTTCTTCGTATTCGAGGGTGCATACATGCATGCAACCATCAAACACTACGTCGGGAGATATTCGGCTTTCATGTCGAGTAGATAGCTCGCTAGGCGAGTAGGAAAAAAGTGAGTTAGGACTTAAGAGGAGGTAAGGTAGGTAGTAGGTAAGGTTACAAGAGGAGTTGCTGTGACTATCTGTAGGTTGGCTTTCGTTGAAGTCAATCAATCATGCACGATTTCGGGTTTAGGACGGAGTTTTGAAGTTTTCTCGTGGTTTAGAGTAGTAGGCTGTTAATGACATTGATGGTGGATGAGTTATGAGATGGATGATTTTGTATAGGTATATATACTTCGTCTCCTTCAGTTGTCGAATGTATTTTCAGCAGAAAGACAAAGTCAGAGAATTGTGTGAATACAACGACGGGAAACATCTTCAACATTCGAATTCAAACAAAGACTAGAAATTCCTACAACATATCAAAATGGCAGCAGCACCAAAAACTCATCTCAAAGTTGTCTTCGGGGCAATGACTTTTGGAAGAGAAGGTGAGCATTCAATTTTCCTTTTCATTATCAGCAAATAACCCTCTCAATCCCATCCCAATAATCATCCCCATCTAACACCTCCACAGGCACCCTCGGCTCCCGAATCTATACCAGCACGGCAGCCAGCAAACTAATCGACGTCTTCCAAGCACACCATCACAACGAAATGGACACCGCACGCATCTACGGCAACGGCACGACCGAAGAAATTCTCGCCGAAACCAAATGGCAAGACCGCGGCATCATCATGGCAACAAAAGTCTACCCAACCATCCGATCGCCCCTGCTTCTCAAAGGCAAAGGGTACACTCTTCAAGCAGCGGATGTACGCGATGCTCTCACGACTAGTTTGACTACACTGGGCTCAGACAGTGTGGATTTGTATTATCTTCATGGTCCAGATCGCGAGACGCCGTTAGAAGAGACCCTCGGAGAGATCAACGCGCTCTATAAAGAGGGCAAGTTCAAGAGATTCGGAATTAGCAATTTCCAGAGTTGGGAAGTTGCAAGGATCTGTGAGATTTGTGAGAAGAATGAATGGGTGAAGCCAAGTGTGTATCAGGGTATTTACAACGCCTTACAACGCTCGATCGAAGCAGAACTCTTCCCTTGTCTGCGCTACTTCAACATCTCGCTTTATGCTTTCCAGCCTCTTGCTGGTGGGATGCTAACGGGTCGGTATACTCGCGAGCAATCTGATTTTGAGGCTGGGTCGAGATTTGATCCGAAGCATATGCAGGGAAAGATGCATCAGGGACGGTATTGGAATGATACTTATTTTGATGCAATCGATAGAATTAAGGAAGTTGCCAGGAAGAATGGGTTGACTGTTGCAGAGGTGGCTATGAGGTGGTTGGAACATCATTCTTTGATGAAGAAGGAGAAGGATGATGCTATCATTGTCGGCGCGAGCTCGGTGAAGCATTTAGAGGAGAACTTGGCAGATTTGGAGAAGGGAGAGTTACCTGAGGAGGTGCTTGAAGTTCTCGAGCAGTCGTGGTTGGCGGTCAAAGGAGTGGCACCGAAATACTGGCACTAGGATCTGGTCTGGAAATCGTGAAAATGTCTCACAATAGATAGTGAATGCTTGAAAGAAAATGAAACTGCTTGACACACCTGAAGAACCGACTACTATCGGAGCTGTAAACGATAGATGTCATGCAAGAAACAAAGCCCTTGTGCATAGCCGTAAGTGACAACTTGCTTCCCGTATTGAAGCCAGGAATTGATTGATGGTTGTATGCTGTTCAAACAAACCTGAAGTTGATAAAATTTCATTGTATGGAATTCTTACATGGTGTTTCCATAATCAAACGAATTCCCCACCCAAACTCCAACGCTATTATTTCCACTGTAAATGCAGTCTTAACGTCTTCCCCTACCTCTACGATCCCGACTCCTACTCCTCGACCTATCCCTGTCATCATAGCTGCTATAACTGCTATAACTCAAACTTCGTCTCCTCCTTCCCCCACCATTTCTACCAGGACTATCTCTCCTTCCACCTCTCGACCTCCGTGGAGGAGATCTCGATCTCGACCTCGAACTCATTGATCTGGATCTTGTCCTATGTCGTCTCGGAGACCTCGATCTATTTTCTGGTCTGTACGTGTCGAAGTTTCGCTCGTCTCGTCTACCACCGCCATAACCACCCAAGTTCGAAGGAGGGGGACTTCGTCGTCTCTGCTGGGAGAGAGGACCGCCTCTTGAATTCAAAGGAACTCTTGGATCGATATTTGCGCCCTTGCGAGCGGTTGGTGGAGCAGGGGAAAATTTGCGGCGTGGTAGGACAATAGAAACGTTGATGAAAGCGCCGTCGATTTGAGACTCGTGCATGTGTGCGATGGCGGATTCGGCGTCGGTTTCGGTGCTGTAGAGGATGTAGGCTGTGCCGCGATTCGTGTTGACTTGTTTTTGTCAAATTCAGGAGTGAAGGAGCAAAGAGGGGTAGACTTACAGTTTCTGTTCATGGGCATGTCAAGATCGCGGATTGGACCGTAAACTCCAAAGATTTCGCGGAGGTGGTCTGGTGTTACATTCTTCGTGAGCTTCTCAATCACAACCTAGAATTGTTAGCTGTTTCCTTCTTGTGGAATGTGGAATATCCTACCTTTGTACTCCTAATTGGACTTGGAGATCTCTCACGACTTGCGCTCCGACTTTCACTTCTGTATCTGTCGTTTCGGCGAGGACTGCGGCTTGATTCTCGTGGTGAGACTGTGCGACGAGGTCTTGATGGGGAGCGGGATTCTTTTCTGCCAGCAGATGCGTCGGAGTATGGCGAACGAGTTCTGGCTCTGCCCCTGGATGGAGATCGGGATCGCGATTCGGAAGCCATTTTGATTGTGTTGTTGAAAAGTTGCCAGTCGTGGTTTCAGTTGAAGATTGAGGAATCTTGGATGAACGCGAGGCTACAAAGTTCATGTGCTTATGTAATCCGCCGACAATTTACGGTCACAAAGCCGAAAGAAACGACAAAAGAAGTCCTCGAAGTTCGACAATGGAATGTATAGATGCCTGAAAGAAGTCTTTTTTTTTCTTCAATCGTATCTTGGATGGATGGATACCTTGCTTGAAGTACCGCGAACTTTATGAGCATCTACACTTAAAAGATACCCTATGCCACTTTCGAGTTCTAGACAGAAAATCCTGTGCTCTCCTCGAGACATTTACCAACTGAGACTACCGTAGCTAAAACGTTCAAAGGGTTGACCGACCTCTGGCAGCCACCCTATCGAACAAAAAGAAAAATGGTGCCAAAAATGAAACGCCTCCCTGCTGAAGACTTGTACTGTAAATGCCCTCGGACGGAATCGAACCGGCAACCTCGTCATTACTAGTGACGCGCTCTACCATTGAGCTACGAGGGCTGAATAGAGCAACTACTGTTTTCGTTGGGACGGCGTAGCCTATTTAGTTATATAGAGCTTACAAAATTGGGATGAAAAAAGTGTTCTTAGCCGGTAACTGTGCCAATCAGAATGGGGGAAATTGTGCCAAGGCATCAAACTTCCGGGGAGCCAGACGATTTTGAGTCGACGCAGATCAAAATCCGCACAATGACCTTGATGCTATGGTTTTGCGAACTACCTCTCATTCTATTATTTACTTATCTTTTTTCTCCCTCGGCTCCAGTACCACTTTCAACAAATTTGAGTCATAACTGTATGATAGATGTCACACCTAACACTGGCAAAGAGGCGAGCCTTCACAATGAAAGAGCAAGGTCATGGTAGAATTGCTCGTAATGTTATTTATATTTTTTCTATTCCACATCGTTAGGATGAGAACAGCTCTTTCGAAAAGTTCTATGTGCATCTGAGCAAATTCTATACCTAAAGACGTGTTGGTGAAAGAGAGACTGCCCATAAAAGTCTTCTGCCTCTTCTCGCTTCGTCTGCAAAGAACAATCAATATTTTGAAAACAAACGCCATCAGTCCCCGCGGTAGTGTTACCATTCCCATCCATTCTAGTGCCCCTTTCCCGCAGAATAATGCTAATACCAAATTGCCACCCTTGATCGCTAATAAGACGAGAGCAAAAAAAAACAAAAAAAAACAGCAGGAACGATATCATGTTCCACCAGCCCAGTACATTTTTTGTGAAAACGCTTCGAAACCAGCCAGCAACGCGAAATCTTCCTCTTACGAGATGACAATAAAAGAAAGTCCAAAAAACATCAGTTATCTCCCTTGCCAAAATAGTAATGATTTCGCAGGATCATTCATTTGCAACATTGAACAAGAATGCCAGTTGAGCCACGCCTAGGCGTCCCACATCCCTACGTGCACCTTCATCAAGAGCCGCATCGACCATTCCTTTCTTTTGCGCTTGGAGTTCAATAATTCGATCTTCAACAGTCCCTTCGATGAGAATCCGGTGTACCTGGACAGACTTTTGTTGGCCGATGCGGTGTGCCCGGTCAATGGCCTGCATCTCGATGAACGGATTCCAGAATGGATCAAGTATGATGACTCGAGAAGCAGCAACAAGGTTCAATCCCGAATTTCCCGCCTTGAGAGATATGAGCATAATCTTAGTGTCTCTCCTGTCGGTGAAACGGAGGATTGCGTCGTTTCGGGCTTCAGCACTCATGCTGCCATCATAACGTTCGAAGGCCCATTTATTCTTCTCAATGGGGACCTGGAGAAGGTCGAGAAGAGAGACGAATTGACTAAAGATGATAGTCTTTTGACCATCGTCCTGAAACCTCTCGAGCAGCTCAACGCACTTGGTGAGCTTTGCTGATGGCTGCCAATTCTTGCGAAGATATCTCATGTACTTTCTGCGCCCTTCAGCAGATTTGTTGGCATCACGCTTCAGCATGGCAAGTGACAAGTGCTCCTTCTTCGCTCGCTTCTCCTTGCGCTTTCCTTTCTTGACCGACTTGTGTTTTCTCTTCTTATTCTCAACCTTCTTCCCCTTGCCCTTACCTCTCAATTTTGGCTTGACATCGGAATCGGAATCATCTTTGATAGAGCCAGGTTTCTTTTTGACAGGCTCTTCATCTGAATATATATCGTCGGGCACGATGAAACCTCGAAGATCGCCGTCACTATCGATGTCTTCTCCTTCGTCCTCGTCATTTCGTGAATCAGAATCGGAGTCAGAATCCTCATTGTCACTGTCACTACTTTCGCTAGTAGTCTCGTTATCCATGTCCTCTTGTACAGGATCATAGACTTTGCGGAAAGTAGCGTAATCAATCACTTTCTTCATGTCGATAAAAGCACGGCAACTGGGGCATCTCGATGCAGCATCACCATCATTAGCCTGATTGTCCTGAGCTGCTTGGTCGGCAACCCGCGAAAGACACTCCGTGCATGTATCATGGCCACAGGGAACCAGGATTGAAGGATTGGCGACACCATCATAACAGATTGGGCACTCAAAGCTACCATTCGCCTCAATTATTCTGGCCACTACATCAGGAGCAAGAGTTTTTGCCAGTTCGACCATCGCATCACCACTCATTTCGTTGGGAGCGGTCTCGAAATCTTGGATCAAATGAGGATGGCAACAAGCTTGTCTCAAACGAAGGAGGAGAACCAGCACATTGGAGTAGTTCTTTCCAACTGTACCAGCCTTTAGGTACTTGTTGAACTGGAGTTGTGTTCTAGTTTCAAGGGCGTCGTAAAACTGTTTCTCATCATCGTCAAAAACCACATGTTGGATTTCTTCAATCTTGGGTGGAAGATTGATAATCGGTTGACCGTCAATGAGCGATGTCTTGTTGCGACGAAGAAGAACGGCTTTAAGAAGAGCTTGGAGCCTTGTCATGGCTCGTGCCATATCGCCTCCTTGACGGTTATTCTTGATAAGAATTCCAAACGCCTGAGTCTATTAGTACAGATATTTCCAGGAAAGAACGAAACTTACACGTGAGAATCTAGACCATTCATCGTATGGCTTGATGCGGAGGAAATTAATGAGAGAATATAGTTCTCCAACATTGTTCATCATAGGAGTTCCAGTCAGCACAAGTCTATACACAGACTGTAGAGAATAACACGCTCGTGCTGCAGCGGTGCCCTTATTCTTAATGCACTGCGCTTCATCAAGAACTATTCTGTAGAACTTGCTCCTTGCCGAGAAGAGAGGAAACAACTTCTTCGCCTCATTCTGGTCTATTTGCTCTTTCTCGGCTTTCTTCTTGGACTCATATGTCACGAAACGTTTGTGTTCCGCGGCAACTGTTCCATAAGTTGAGATGACAACATCGTAGGTACGAATATTGTCCCAGCTGATCTTCTTTTGGCCACTACATGGATCACGAATCAGTGTCTTCAATGTATAGACATCGGAATGGGCTGAAAAGAAGAGAAACATGCAGGAAAATGTATGGGAAACTTACTGCAGATTGATAACACTCAAACGATAGATGCCCTTGACCTTCAACTTGATCTCTCTCTCCCATTGGCGAACTAAAGCGACAGGTGCAATGATCAGAGTCGTCTGTGAATATATCATCAGCCTTTGCAAGAGAAAACGGAGAGAAGCGTGAGAGACCAGAGACACTGCTTACCTTTCGAGCAGGGTCGGTCGAAGGCCGAGATACGATGAGAGCTAAAGTAGAAATCGTCTTTCCAAGTCCCATGTCATCAGCGAGAATGCCGCCTTTATTACTTCCTTCTTCCATTTTTTTCAACCATGTGAGAGCAAGCTTCTGGTGCTCATATAATGGATATGCCAGTTCCTTCGGAGTTCCCTCGCGATCTTCCTTGGGTAGATCCTCGTCTGGACGAATGTTGGCAATGAGAGTTTTGATCTCTTGCTCGGTCTTACGCGGATCGTTGATAACATAGTTGAATTGCGCCTGCATGCGTGCGTCAAGAGGATTACCATACATATCTTGACCGTTCTGCATGTAGCTGCGAAGGAACTCAAAACCTTCGTCAGATTCATCAGTGGCAGCATCCTGATATAGATTATTACCGGCATTGTTCAATTGGTATCCAAGGCGGCGAGCCGAATCATGCATACTTCCGCCTGGGAATGCACCTGGCATCCTCGCATTAAAGGCAGATGCACCTGGAGAATACAAATTGCCTTGAGCAGACATATATCCGTTTGACGCAGGAGAGTTTGGTGAGAATGGCATTGGACCCGCCACACCCTTCTTCCTATAGATTGACTGTTGCAGAGTGTTATCAGAAATTGCCTTTTCAAAAAATTAGTGTTGGCTTGCGTCAAGGCTGTGTAGTCCTTACCTTTTGAGAGGAAATGCGGCCGTTATCCCGAAAGGACGAAGCATCGATAATCTCAATATCTGAATCATCATCCATGGTATAAGAACCGGGCACTCGAGTGACTGACGAAGCAGCTTCAGGCTTGATCTTTGGTGTCTCTTGCTTTATCCTCGAGGATTGTCCTCCATTAATTGGAACATTCATCAAAAATTGACTTGCTTGCTCCATCTTTGGTTCATAATTTGTTGACAAAATTCGGCTGGGTGAGGCTACGGAACTGGACTGACTATTGCTAGGACGCGGTCCAAACATTCTATCAAAGGCGGTTTCACCCATGGGCTTTGGTGGCTGGAATTGTTCCTGATAAAGCTTACGAGCGAGCTCGGCATCTGCCCTTTCTTGGGCGAGCTTCGCTTCAACTACCTTAGCCCTATTAACAAAAAACTGGTTATCAAATGCTTGCATATCGTCATCCCTGTTCTCCATTAGTGCGCGTCTCAAGTAGTACTCAAAAACTTACCCTGAGCTTGTAGATATGGGCGTTGTTGGTCCTGATTCTGTAAAGCTTGGTGTCGTTCGGCGGTACTTATTACTTGAATGTGGTTTGAGAAACTCGCCCATGTGATTGCTATGGGTTCGTTTTCGAGAGGGTAAAATCATCCTGGATGGGGTGACCATTTCCTCATTGGAACCTACACGACCACTTGAAGTAGGGTTGGATGGAGTAGATCCTCCATTCTTCATTTTTGCTGCAGAATGAGAGGCCACACCTAATTCCATATCTATACAGACAGTGCCGCGTCAGTTACAGTTTCAAACATGCGCATTCAACTTGTGTTCTCGTACCTGTATCTCCAAAGGAAAGAGGTCCGTTCGATCCGCGATGCTGGCTACTGCCATGCGGGTCGGCCTCTGTATGAACAACGTCGTCAATTATGTGTAGGAAATTTGGTGAGCACCGGTCCATCGCTGAACCAGACGATATGCCAGGGGGCTCAATCCCCTTCTTCGATTTACGAGCTCGAGACTTTACGGAAGAGCGAGAGAATGGGTCGCGATCGACGTCTACATATATTCATATCAGATGGATGGAAAGTAGACTCGGGTAACAGCCTCATACCTGAATCTGAAGAATCATCGGTCGCAGCGAGCCGGGCAATCGAGCTTCGCCCTGCACCAGGCTTTGACGAGCTGCCGGCCTTAGACTGCTGGCGTGATTTCTGCGAGGGCCATTGCTTCTTCCTACTGCGCTGTAGTTGATCTAGAGCCTTCTTCAACCCATTAATCTCATTTTGGGCCTTCTTCTTTGCCTCTTCTGGGTTCTCCACACTATCGTCATCAAGCGATTCGAGTAGAACCGTCTGAAAGTCGATTTCGCCTAGAATTTCGTCGATTCGATTTTGAGCGTCGGACCACTGCGAGCTTGCACCGTACGGGGATGACATGGTGAGAGGGCAAACAACAGCTCTGTGGTTTACAAGCCGCAAGGTGCGAGGCTGCAGAGGAGGGGAGGGAACGGAGTTGCTTGGCCGCACCAAATCGCTTCGAGTCGTGGTTGTTGTTCATTGGCAGGTCGCGGGGGTTCGAGGATGGGAAGGAGTGTGGGAAGGTGGAAACGATTGTGTGTCTGGTGGTGGAAAAGGAATTCTTGATGCCTCTGCCTGGATATGTTTGTGTGGTGGTATACGACCAGTAGAAGGAAGTCGCGCTTTGGCGTTCCTGCTTGTCAGGTTCGCGAAACTTTATTTTTGCCCTGTCCCTGTCTGGCCTTGCCCAGAGTGATAAGCTTATCGATTTAGCGCTCTTTTAGCGTGCTGATATAATATCACGTGATATAACCCGCTTTTCATATCACGTTCCTAAGATATTCAATAATTTCATATACATTTGTTCTAGTGATTGACGCAACAGAAGCAGCTATTATAACACAAGTCACCTGATCGCGTGTTACTCCTAATCAGTCTGCTTTCAGCTCCACCTTCAACCTGTTCAATTCCACCACAGACACAAGTATCATTTAATCCATATCGGCTAGCTCACCAATCACAACGTCCAGTACTGTAACCTTAAGCTCAACAAGGTTACCTACTCGAAACAGACCTCGAACCTTCACATCCTCCACCCTGACACATTGATCAGTAGAAGGAGAACGTCCAAAAGAGCCATCAAGGCGCTCAATCCACGTCCACCAACGATCAATGAGCGCAAATCTCAGCAGCAAAGCGACAAAACAAGACAACGAGAACACCAACATGGCGCTGGCGAATATTAAAGCTATGCCGAAGCTACAGATGACAACAGCAACAACCTTCACATGTTTTCTCCGCCTTCCAATCGAATTGAGATTGAAAATCTGGCGTTATACATTCCCACGGGGCCGACGAGTCCACCTCAGTTACAGAGGCGTACGCTATGATCTCACAAACCCAAAAGATCATGGGCCTCTTATCTCGCTACAGATCAACCAAGAAAGCAGGGCCGAGACGCTGAAGCAATACTGTTTTCTTTCCACGGAGTCTTGTGCTCCTAACTTTGGCACCTTATACTCTCCGCCGATCTTGCTTCTGGCAAATCCTGATCTCGACGATTTGTATCTGATGGACGGCGATCTTCACGTACTGGATCCAGTGGATAAATGGCTCGAGTATGTTGAATCTCGACAGAGCGGATTTTTATCAAGGATTACAGAGCTCGAATATATCATATGTCCATTCAATCAAGCTAAGCTGAATCGTGCTTTGTCATTCACCGAAAGACCGCTCAAGCCCCTGCTTCTGTTTCCGAATCTACAATTAATACATATGGTCGCTAAAATAGCCCCGCCCATATCACCTTCCACTACGGCTCTTCTAGAGTCCTACAAAGAGATTTTAGGCACTTTGTTCTCGGAACACCGGAAGCAGCTCAATGATAGCAGACTCGTCATTATTACCTTAATGATTGAGGATGAGGACGAGCTTTGAGCCACCATGGTGGATGAATGAAATCGTTTGGTCCAGGCGGGTGAGAGAACATGAAGTTCGGTTGCTGAAAGTAATCCTAAGGAAGTATGATACTTGGTTGAGCCCTCTGGATGACATTCAGTTGTTGAAGGTAACCCGTCGTAATGTTGGTGCATTCTGGAAAGTTAGTACAAAAAGCGGAGTATTTACCTTCCTCTCAGTTGGGTCAGAAAGGTGAATTACCTGCTGTCGTTGGTGAGTCGAAGCATTTTTTTCGAATGTTCTACAGTTCTGAAGCACGATGTCTTCATGTCTCATCATACACAACTCCGATTGTTTCCTCTTGTTTAATCAAATGAGTTCATGAAACAATATTGGAATCTACTTGGATGCTTTCCAGGATTTTACTTCATGCCCGGGCATTCTCCGCCACGGATCAAAACTTCGCTTCGGTTTGTCAGCTTACCTCGAAAGTAATAAAGATCTCCTTGTCATGAAAATTGAACTTCACTTCGTCTCTTGTTACATTAAAAAAGATTTCCCAACTTCTTCGCTTTCTACTTCTCTCTCATCTCCATCGCCGCTCACATCCGCCTGTTGCTCTTGCATCCATCATGAGCACTCGCTTCCTGCGCCTCCATATCGTTCCAGGGCGAGCTTGGTCTGTTGAATCTCGTCGTAGCCAGTTGCTTGATAAATTCGAAAGTAAAGAGAGAACATTCGAGTTTGATGGAGGATTTTGTGTGCGACAGTGCACGGAAGTGGCGGAGGAAATCATCTTTATGAGGAGGTCAAGTTGTAGAACTTACAAATATATCTGTCCCACGATACTCTATCTTCAACTTGACGACTCTCTTGTTTTCCTTTGGTCAGTTAATGTCAGATTTCAAACCTATTATTCTCATTGTAACAAAGTCACTTTGGATGGGCCTTTGGATGGGCCTCATGATCAGCCGGACGAGGGGCAACGACGACGTGCCGGTAAGCGGGCGGTACCTACTGAATCTCAACACCAGCCATCAGCCGCCAGGACATTAAAAGGCTATGGGTTCTTCAAGCATCGCCATTGCTTCCTGGATATTAATTTTATGTTCATCGTTGGTATTGGCTTTGACGAATATCCCCATAGGACTTCCCGGTACTTAAGTATGTCCGAGTCTCCTCTGTGTCATACTGATATGACTGACTCCTTACTTCTCAGAAGTCTCGATACTCGCGGTTCTGCTTTGTTACAATCTTTTAATCGCAAGCAGAATTCCGCTTCCCATCGGCAATTACCCTTCTCATCGAAAATCCCTCATCCCTATTCCACAAGTCCTACCCAGCATAGAAAGGCCAACGACCGTGGAAATGTTGCCCTTGAGTTTGACGGAAATGATCTCTCGTATATCCATCACACCCAACTTTGATGCCGCGCGCCATCCATTCCTCGTCCCCAGAGACGTCGATATGGCCGAGGTACACACCGACGCTCCAGACACCATCACAATTATCTACAGCACAGGGAGATGGTGGCTGCAAATAGTTTTTATCGTTCTAGCAGGTCTTTTTATCCTCACGAGCGTCATCGTCGGTTTATTCTGGACGCTGGAGAGATGCAAGCGGAGGAGAATGCACCAATCGAGAAAAGAGCGGACACTTCAGTTGATCACGGGAGATTGTGCAAGAACTTCCTAAGTAAAATGAGAGAGTCATCGAGGGAAAGACAGCTGCTTGCTAGTCCAAGACAAAAGACTAGCTCCATTGATGCCAGACAACGTTCCTTCGTAATAGACTGGATCCAGCTTTAAGTTCTTTAGTGGTCTTGCTAGAGGTCTGACGGACAGAAAGTGACAGCCACACTAGTGTATTTCCTCTCATCACGGAGTATGTAGCCTCAAGTTTTACCTCGGGTTTCTTATATTCTTTTTTTCTTCTTCAGAATATACAAAATCCCAGAAGAATAGTCTCAGCTTCCAAAAACTACATCAGAAATCCACTGCAGTATTTCCAGCACATCACCAATACTTTCACGATACCAGTTTTCTCTCTACGATACCTACCCACTTCTCTTCCAACGTCCATCACCATACTTAATTTGCTCTTACTCTACTTTCCGTACAGAACATTCTAATTAACCGATCACCGATAAGATGAACAACTTCACCACCATCGCCCACTTCAACAGTACCACCGACACAACATGCGCAATGCAAACAGCTCATACCACCGCCATCACCAACCCAGTAGCCAACGTAACTAAAACTTCATTCAACTCATTACCACCCAAAACGGTAGCCATGATCGCGGTCACCTTATTTCTTGGCCTCACATTCGTTCTTTTTTGCGTCTGCCGATTTAAAAAATGCTACAAGAGAAGACGACAACTCGAGGCAGATAGACAGCACAGCGCGATAGCCGCAGCGGTCTGGGAAACAGCCCCTGTTTCTTATATTGAGTTTGCTCGTTGGAGGAGAGAAAGAGATGAGTTGGAAAATGGAAGAGAGGGGTCTGTTGGACAAAGAGGGGTGGTATGAGTTCTATGTTCCAATGGTATTTGCACGCAAGATCATGTAATCCTGCGATACTATTGAACAAATTCTGGGCCTCTTATTTTTCTTTTATTGTACGGTGTGATATCTTTTGATTTAAACATGCTATCGAAATCTGCAAGTATCTCTAGTGCTGTGCCACAAAGATCCCCATGCTCACTCCACAGCTCATATTGCCTCCGTGCCTTCATTTTCTCTTGTCGTCTCCTCTAAAACATGGAAGCCGCCTGTCTCTTGTGAAGGACTTTTTCGCTTGTATTCGATGATTGCCGATGAAATACCGATCTAGTGGCCGTTGGCGAAGCAGTCAGACCAGTACAAAATAAGTAATACACTAACAATATTTTTG
>JBAMDN010000679.1:0-24749 GCA_037074945.1 Tetracladium marchalianum | reverse complement strand
CTTCTCCTTGTGGCGAGGCATCTGTCTGTCTGTGGTGGATGATTAGCCACATGCTGTTTGAGTGGCTCAGTTCGAGTAACGTGGGACACAACTCACCAAGCAGGTCACGGCGACGGAAATGCGCACTGCATCTCAAACACGTATTGTTGCCATCCTTGTGGTTCAATGCATGTCGGTGTAAATGCTCTGATCTGGAAAATAGCTTTCCACAGTTTGGATGACTGCAGCCGAACTTCTTCTTGATTCCGTCGGACGAAGTCTTCGAGCTCGCTGTCGAGGAACTGGAAATCGACCTGGATCTTAGAGTGCTTGGAGCCATGATGAATCGTCAATCAAGAGGAAGAGGATTGTCAATTTGGAAACTTCGTTACTATGCCTTTACTCTGGCTTTGTTGATGCTGTTGAAAAAAGAAATTGGGGAAGGAGGGGTCAAAAAGAGGCATGGGAGGGCATAAGTATATCAAGCGAGGTGCTGTATGGGTCCAGAACTCATTTAAGCCTAGCAATACGTTCATTTTTATGTTGTAAGGTTAAAACGAGTCTCTTTGGGACCCATAGACAGCACCTGTTGCTTAAACCAATAGAACCGTGCCAAATGCACCTTTCCCAAGACAGCGCAAATGTTCGAAATCGTCTGCCTGCATCTTCCTCGAAACGGTGTCTTGAACCAGTCCACCTTCAATTGCGCCAAAAATGGGCTTCTCGCGCACGCTTTCGCTGACAAAGTCGTGCTCGAGAGGAACCTCATAGCTGGTAACATCGGAGGCTGATTCATCGTCGCTGAATCCATCAGAGGTGCCTGTTCCTGTGCTGCTTTGTGGTCGGTATTGCTTGTGCGTTTTGTTTCGGACCATGGAGTTGGATCGCGATTCATTCTCAAGATCCGTATCCAACTTCAACTTGAGTAAGCTGATTCCGCCCTTGCTGGGGTGAGAAGTCGATCGAAGCATGGGGCTGCTGTTTGCGCTCACGACATCGTTAAGTTGATGCGGGAATCGCGATGGCGTATGTGTTCCGTAGTCCGAGTCTTCATCTCCTGATCCTGCAAGAGGAGTATGGAAGCCCCGGACGGTCGTCATGGCGGGCGCTGGACTCTTCATGGTGCACCTCGTCGTCGCTCAGCGTCTGAGCGGATTTGGGATTTGAAGTTTCGACCCAGTTTCTGGTTGTTGTTGGCGCGGCGCATGTGGTTCCTGAGACCAGCGGAGAGAGTGTTTTCGTCCTTGTTTTCGATATGCATTTGTCGGAGAGCCGTTCGTGGGGGAGGAGGCAGCGGGGTTCGAGAAATCACCATTGGTGTGAGGAGAGGAGGAGGATAGGTCAGGAGAGCCGTCAAGTTCCAGATTTTTGGGCAAAATTCCAGGCTACCGGAATCTGGTGTAGCGTGCTTAGTCACGGATTCCGGGAACGTCCTCCTCTCTTCATCTTACATTCATCAATGCATTCACATCTTCCCTCTTCTTGGTATATCATGATGTGCCATCCGCTATCTGATTACGCTGGGGTTGATTCATCTCCGGGACGACTCACGCAACTAGTAACCAACACCCAGATTATCAAACCGTGAGGAGCCACAACATCAACAAACTCTTGCCTTTAGCTCCCGCAAGCAGCCGCAGGCACCAAGATCTTCCCGTGCTTTGTCTGATGAACCATTCGTGACCACACCGGCACGTGTAAGACAACATGTTGCTTGGTCATGTGGTTCCAGTGAATGTAGAACTCGTGATTCACTGCTGGCTTTGATCCTGGGCTGATAAGATCTGGTGGTGGACAATATGGCTCCATGGACGACCCTGGTGTTAATATATCTCATGGTGTTTTGATCATGTGTTCCGTGTGCCCGAGTTGGGGATGCTACTCTGTTTTGCTTTTGATATCACATCTTTTGTCAGTCTGGTCACTATTTATCAGTAAAACGTCGAATGCAGCTTCGCCAGAGGTAGCTCCCTCTGCGACTTTGTTCCAATGGCATTTCACAAGGCAGCTATTATCAATTCTCGAAGTTGCGTCTCTCTATAAAACCAATCTACTTTGAATGAGATTGCTCATTTGGTGTACACGGCTTTGGCAGGATTTGTTTGCATAAGTTTTTTGCATAAGCCTCGCCGTACTGAACACGTTATTGCCGCGCAGCAGTTTTGAGATTTGGGATATAATGTTTCCCGGCAGAAAATGATCGCATTGGATCAACCAAGGGGTGGTGGCTTTGGGGCAGCTCACTGTTTGTAGCAGTCTCAAAACTACATCGCGGTCCATCTACAAGCGACGTATGATTGAGCCTCATCATTTGCATCATTCAACCTAATCCTTTGTTCTGTAAATCTACGTTTTGATGGAAACAAGAACAATAGCCAGTCAATTGGCTCAAATCGCCTGGCAGTGCCTCCTTCTCTGTCCTTTGTAGCTACGAACTCTAACATTCAATTTTGAGAAATCTGGCGACAGTCGCAAATTATCCCCGCTTCCCCAGCTTCTAATGTCTATCCGTTTCTCCAGAGATGAGTGATGGTATTTCTTTTCAATGGATCCGGTCTCGCGGAGATTCTTTTGACTCCCCCATTCCAAGTGTTCTTACAGCGTTCAATAACGTAATCTAGCCTTCAATCGAAGTTCACAGAAATCTCTATTTGGAATTATCGCTGAGTTGAGATGACAGTTCTAGCACAATAGCGTTGAGATCGCCGCTGGCTAGTTGCGGGGTTTGGAGAACTCTCCGCTAGATTGCGGGGTTGGATCAAACTCCACACTTCACAAGCATTCTGCTGGGCTTAGGTTTGGCAAATCAATCCGACCAGAAGTTTGAAGCGGGAAACATTCGACATCTCATCGAGTCCGGATGGCTTAACTTTGCACGCAATTCCCTTCGTCCAAACTTAGCGCTACATCAGTGCTGCATAAGCTTATCAAAGAATCGACGAATTCGCTGCTTTTGGGTGCCCCAACAGACTTTCAATTGGATATGGAAAACGGTTGTCGTCTCTCATCATCAATCAACATGGCGAAGTTCCTGGATCTGGTTAAAGCTGATGTGTGCTTACAGTGTCATCATCGTATGTGATTATTGTATTGAAGTGGTCCAGAACTCTTTGTTTCTCAGCTGTTGTCTAGTGGTTTTTAGCGTTATCCTCTCTGGATATATAACTAAAAGCTCAAACCCCCAGGACTCTAGGATCTCTCCGCAAGTGTGGAGAGCCACTGGAACCAGCTCACAGACTGTGACATCTTCATTCAATCTCAATTCGCGTAAACGATCAAGATGCCAGAATACATCAAGTGGTACGCCTTGTCCTTCTCCACGGCCTACAGGTGAACTAATTGAAGGGCATAGGGATGCTCCAGGCGTGGAAGTAATCCAACCAGGGGAGGAAGAAAAGATCAGAGAGGTCTCCGAGCAATTCAAGCGTTTTCAGATGAATAATTTCAACGAGCACCATCACTGCCTTCGAGGCACTCACCTCAAAACCCAAGGCGTACGTACTCTCCAAGTAACTCCTACTCTCAAAACGCCCTCAATCTTTCCAAACGCTTTACTAAACCAGCCTAAAAGTGCGTCATAGGCAAATTCATCGTCAAAGACAATCTGCCCCCTCACCTTGCACAAGGCATGTTCGCCAAACCAGGTACCTACGACATGATAATGCGCTACTCATCCCTTACACCTAAACTCGTTCCCGACAACATCCCCGCCCCCCGCGGCATTGGCATCAAAATCTTCGGCGTTGAAGGCGAGAAGATCTGGGGTGAGGATAAGAAAACCCAAGATTGGACGTTCAATAATTATCCGATTCTTGAGCTGCGTGATCCGAAGACGACGTATGAGATTGCGGATTGCTTGGAGAAGAATTGGAACGATATTCCTAAATTTGCGGAGGAGCAGGCGAAGAGGGTCGATGCTGATGTTGCTACGTTTGGATCGCAGTTGCCGAGGCAGCATTGCAAGTTCTAATTTCTATTCTATTTCCTCTCCTCATAAGAAAATTGGTAATTAACTCTATAAATACAGTGGTCGCTATGCCAGAATACTCCCAATCCGCCTACCGCTTCGGCGAATACGTCGCCAAACTCGCCGTCTTCCCCTCCACCCCCTTCCAAACCTCCCTCTCCACTCAATCCATCCCCCTTGACGCTCCCATCAACACGCTCTCCCAATCCCTTCGTGAGCACCACCTCACCCAAAAAATCACCTACACATTCTGCGCTCAACTCCTTCAAAACCTCACCGATCAACCCATCGAAGACATCGGCATCCGCTGGGACGAAGAAAAATATCCGTTTGAAGAGGTGGCGACGTTGGAGTTTGAGAGGCAGGATAGTTGGAGGCCCGAGTTTAGATGCTGGTGGGATGATAGGATTACAGTTAATAGTTGGCATGGTCTTGTGGTGCATAGACCGCTTGGGGGAACGAATAGGATGAGGAGGGTTGTTTATGCGGAGAGTAGGAAGGTGAGGTTGAGGGTTAATGGATTTGGGGATCGATATGTGGAACCAGTTGGGTTGGAGGATTTACCGGTTAGGCTGGGGGAGGGGGAGGACGAGAGGGATTGGGTGATGAGGGGTGGAGGAGTGTGGAAGGGAAGGTAGAGGCGATACATATTGAGAGGAGTAATGGTGTTAGTGTTTAGGACGGGTCCCTAGTCTTTACTCTTTGTGATGTCTGAGCATGTCGCATCTTTTCCTGACTTATTTGATTCGATCATTCACCAAATTGAGGAATGTAAATTGTCAACTATACACGGCGAATTGGGTGTGACAACAAGCAACCGAAATTGACGAAGGGTAGAATGTGCACAATTTGATAGAAAATCAGGAAATATTGCACGAGAGGTAGGTACTTCTCTGTGAGATGAGTTTGCTAATTAACCTTCCTAAAATTCTCTTTCGGGTCAGTGTGTGCTCTTTTTCCACTCTCATTAATAAACTTTTCAATGTCCTCCTTTCCCTTTCATTTGTTTCCTCTCATCATCATTAAACCACATCATCAAATCATAATATCATAAAACCGACAACTCCCGACCTCATTATCAACAACAAGCTCTCCACTCAAATACCAATCAAGTCCACTTCAAAACCCAATCCGCACTCCACGCCCCATCCTTCGTCACCTCACTCAGCCCAGTAATACCCAATACTTTACTGGTATCATTATATGACCACTCACTTGATAGATGACTTCCATTTAACGTGACATTCGTAACATTTGATTGAACACCCATAATGGTGACATTTGCCAAGGGGTTTGTGTTCTTGTAGAGACCTCGGGCTGAGGCGTAGAGAGTTGCGTTGGTTAGTGAGAACTATCACACCGTGCTATTAGAATTTTATGTTCAAGTCGAGCCATGGGGAGGGAGGGGGTGGAGAATGGGGGGGGGGGGGCGTGGAAGAGGGAAGTGAGAAGGATGAAGGTAGCAAGACTCACATCAACCCACAAAGTCGCATTCGGCACCAAACTCTCACCATCATCAACATACAAACTACCCCTCGCGGTCCCCCCCAGCCCACTAGCCACCAATAAACCCCACGGATTTTTCCTACAATCTCTCGTCGTCATCCCAGGCTCTTGCGTCGGTAAGATATACCCTCCGCGAAGATAAACCGGTATATGACCCAAGGGCGCTTCAATCGTCATGTTCTCACCTGCTTGCGCTTCTACGGCGGTTTGGCTATAGTAATCATACCACACTTCACCCTTCCCTACTCCAGGGAAGACACCATCTACGGAGGTAGCGCCTTGTACGAGGACGGGTGTGATCATCAAGCTATCGCCGAAGAGGAATTGACGGTCCGCGGCAGCGAGCGTGGGATCGTTGGGGAATTCCCAGGCGAGTGCTCGCATGACCGTGGAGCCGGTTTTATGCGCCTTGTAGAATGTGGTGTAGATATATGGTAAGAGGGAATAACGGATGGTGATAGCGGTGCGTGTTGCTTCCGCGACGGATTCCCATCGATACGGTTCTTGTGGGATAGCGGCTAGGACGTTGTGATTGCGGTAGAATGGGAAGAAAGCACTGAGTTGCATCCAGCGATTACAAAGTTCTTCGTCGGTGTTTCCGCTGAAACCGCAAGTATCTACGCCGAACATAGGGATACCGAAAAGAGAGAATGAAAGGGCTTGTGGAATGGAGAAGGTCATGTAAGCCCAGAGGGCGGCGTTATCACCTCCCCAGTGGCCAGCCCATTTTCCGGAGCCGGCGAATGTCGAACGGCCGATAATGAACGGTCGCTTGGTAGGGAAGATGTTGAGGAGGGCGTGGTAGGTTGCGTTGAGGAGGGAGTGTCCGAAGAGGTTGTGGTAGTCGTATTCTTCGGTGCCGCCGTGATGGGTTGCGTTGGGACTGACCGCGTGGACATCGAGTGCGCCTTGAGCGTTGTCTATCACATATGGAGGGTAGATCACGTTTCGAACTCCGGGTGTTGGGGTTGTGCGGATGAAAGTGGTGGAAGTGGATGGACCTGCTGGAGGGGCGTTAGCGGATTTGGTGGATTCTTGAGCTGATTTGGCGGAGGCGGCTGATGAGGCTTCGGTTGCATTGGTGAGATTGAATCCTTCTGGGTAGCCGTAATCAATGTTTCCAGGTTCGCCAGGGAGGGAGAATGGAGGGTGAACTGGGTTGAGAGTGAGATTGCCAGTACCGCAGGATCCAACGCAGAATGAAGATACTTCACTCATATCAATCCAGATTCCATCAAATTCAATATCTTGCCACCAGCGAGTTGCTTCGTCTTTCCACCATTCGAAAGTTCCACTACCGTTGAAAATTGCACCAATCCAGTCGGGGAAAACTGTGTAGCCTGGCCATACAGCTCCGATGTAGAGGCTCCCATCTGGGTTGAGCATGAAGCTATTTGTGGCATTTCCCCTGTCAAATGTTGGGTACGCATCACTTCCATTCGTTGGATTGGGAATATAGACTGCAGCGTCAATAATGGGAACGTAATGTTGGCCATTTGCGTGAAGCCTGTCGAGGAACTGTTTGCCCTCTGCAACCGGGAAGGTATTATCGTCAACAGTGAAATCTCGGTACTGATCCATATAATCAATATCGGTCCTATACAGATCAATTAGTATTTTCCCATAAAAACAGGACTTTCAGAACCTACCACACCGTCTCCAGAGGAATATTAAACTTCTCAAACTCATCAATAATCCCCTGCAACTGGGTCCAATTGGCATACCCCCATCTACATTGATGATACCCGAACGTGAAATATTTTTGCATCGCGGGAAGACCAACTGCACTATGTATATAGGACTTTGTGACCTTCTCCTGTGTCGGACCAGCGTAGAAGTACAAGTCAATATTACCACCAAGCGTCCTCCAAGTGATGTTGGAAGGTCTCATCAGAATTTCTTGGCCATGAGCGTTTCGGAGGTAAACACCATGTGAGTATGAAACGTAGTTCTTGGTGGCGTCAGTTGCATTTGTGGTGTAGGTGTACTCTCCATTGGTTTCATTAACTTCATAGTAACGAGTGTCCAAGTAGAATGGATGTGTTCCGTAAAGATTGCGGTCGATGGTATCTCCTACGTCTGCAGCGTAGATTGTTCGAGTAAAGTTGTTACCCATTCGAAGACCGTGAATCACTTCCCCAAGACCATACAAGTTGTAGTCTTCTGGCAGAGGACTAACAAATTCGATAAATTGATCTTCGAAAACAAGTTTGCTCCCTTCTGTTGAAAACACGACATCACCAGTTGATTTGCGAATGACGGTGAAGGAAAATGTAGGATCGTTGCTCCATACAAAATCTAGGTCGAGGTCGAGAACACAGCTCATGTGGTCCCATCCTGATTCAATACCTGGTTGTGTGACAAGCTTATCCGACAATTCAAACCAAGTAGAATTTGCTGGTCCGACATATGTTGGGGTGATTTCAACATGGACTCGGTCATCAGATTGATATTCGACAGTAAAGTTGAGAAATTCCACATCATTTCCATAGACATTACAAGCAGGTCCAGCAAGACTCAAACTTGCAGTCAAGCCGTTCGTTGTTCTTTGAACATTGGAGGCGAGATACCCGGGGCAGACACTCTGAGCGTCTACAGCATCTGGATCTTTGACATTTGGGATTAGGGGGGCGCTAGCATCAGCCTCCGATGGAACAGTGAAGATTGAACGGAAGCTTGAAATGATCGGCGTGGAACCGACAGCTTGAGAACTTGCATCGTTTGCTGTAACTGTCGCAGCACCGTCTGCAGAAGCCTGACGTAAATGATGAGCATAAGCTGGGGAACGATAACCTTGGACACTGGCAAGGATACTGCAAAGGACGGAGCTGACGGCAAGAACTCGTTTACAAGCCATATTGTTGGATGCTCAACAATTGAAATGTTCGACAAGAGGTGAGATCTGGAAATCAATTCCACGGCAAGCTCGGAGCGAAGAGAAAGTTATATAGACTACTAGTCTACAAAATTCTTGAAAACAAAATCTGGCATCGTCATGTACCGTGTGTAACAAAACTTGAGATGGACCTGTCCAACCATCCCGCATCATTTGACCCACAAAACAAAGCAAGCACTAGCTTTTATTTTTCAAGATGCGGGGGATGGGAAGCGAGTATGTTCCAGGACAGGTTGCTTCGGGTGAATTTTGAATGGCTTGCCCGAGAAAGAGCCGCTCGTGAAAGAAGACATTCTGCTCTTAATCAGGTATGTTGACCTTATTCTGCACAAAGTGTTGGGAAAGAGCGAGAAAAAAAGTCCAAAGCTCTCATGATCTTCGAAGATCTCCCAAGCAATGCTTACTTTGAGAAAGGTTAGCCCGAGATGTTTTCAAGAAATAGGTCCGAAAGCTTGATAGTCTTGGTTCCCCGCATTTTCAATGTGTACCTCGAAGGCCGGTACGGATGATGTCAATGAGATGCGCCGCTGATGCCGTCGTTAAACGGGCCGATGTACACGAAAGTCCACGTACCTCTATGGTGTTTGTGCGAACAATGTTGCGAAGAAACGACAGGAAAATAAAGCGTGGATGGGAAGCTTTTGGCGAATTTGAAAGGAAGAAGGAAGAAGGAAGAAAGGATGCGATGTTGGAATTGGGGGTTATTCGGCGGTCTCACCGCCCGGATGCGGCAGAATCCCTTTTCAGCGACGAATCCTTTACCTCCATATTGATCAACCTCAATCGTCAACCTCATCCCTATCTCTCACTAAGCATAGGTCGGTCTTATAAAAATTTATCGCCAAAACTAATCACTTCGCTTTGAATTCCTCCTGCTCGCATGTTTTCGTATGATTTCTACTCGATTGAAGCAACCCACCCTTCAATAAAAACGACAAACCAGACATGCATCAAATCTCAACCAGAATGCCTACTGAGTTCAACACAGTCACCCTCACAGCAACATCGGTTTATCTTCCTGTATCGGCATTTGAGTAACGGCCGCGGCACATGAGTCGAGGTGTGGAATCCTTACTAGCAAACTTGAACCTCTCGTAGGTGCATGTCAACAACCACCTCTCAATCGATTACCTGTTTGGAACAAACTAACTCCTCGAACAGTCACAGTTTTCCAAGCGATTCTGTCATGACAAACAAGCTTTCTTGTCTTGAAGTGGTCCATCAGTACTGAAAATTACACTATCACATATGTGGTTCCCTTGTCTCTCTATAGTAGAAATGTTGACCCGTAGAATGATTGTAACCTTACTGTACGAATGGCGATCCTCGCTTAACGGATGAATTTGAAACCTTTCTTTCCTTTGCTATTTGCGCAACCACTTACTTTGTAGCTTTTTTACTTTTTTTTTCTTTTCATACATTTCCGCCCAAAATTCCGTGAATATTCATCATAAAAAATCCATAAAATTAAAATTAAATCTATCAGAATTTCGTCGCTAAAAAGGAAAACCATTTTCTTAGCCCCGTCTTGGACATAATAAATTCAAACAATCACCTTCCCCATCCCTTTCAGAATCCTCTCAATCCCCCTCTCAGCAACCGCCATAATCCCAAACATCGGATTAACCGTCAATGGCGGCACGACACTCGCATCAACAACATGTAGACCATCCACCCCGAACACCCTCAAATTCTCATCCACACACTTGCCAATCCTACAACTACTCGACCAATGATTGACCTGTCCCCTCGCATACTGCGACGGCGTGGTGATGTACTGTTCAATCTGCTGCTGGGTGGAAGATTGTGCGATGTTGAGTGGTATCAAACCAGAATTTGAACGTGGAAGCGCTTGAAAGATCTTGTAGATGAACGCGGCGATGTCGGTGGCGTCTTGAGGGTTGGAGTAGTATACGTTTCCATCCGGACCAGGGATGAAGTTTGGGTCGAGCACGACTTTGCCCGTAGATTTGAGTCCGGATGTACCGTAGATGTTTAATGTGATGGTAGAGGAATTGGTGTATTGGCCGAAGCCTGAGGAGTCGATTGTTCCTTGGAATGCGGCGATACTGCCGTCGGCGCGTTTGGTGGTTCTGTCCCAAAAGACAGAGGTTTGCGAGGCGAATGTGTAGGGACCGCTTCGTTTAGTGAGGTAGAGGGAGGCGTCGGCTGGGATGGGGGAGGAGTAGGATTGGACGTAGGATTGAATGGTTGGGCCGGAGAGTTCGATAAAGGTGTTTGGGTTGTCGAAGAGTTTGTTGCCGACTTCGGTGTTGTTTACCCATTGTTTGGAAGTGAGTGTTGGGGAGAGTTTATTGGCATTTTTGAGACGCGTGAGGATTGCTGGGTCGCCGACTCCAGTGTTCATTAGAAGGGCTGGGGTGAAGAGTGCGCCGGTGGAGAGTATTACTCTTCCTTTGGGGGCAATATTGACGATCTTTTGTTGACCGTTGAGAAGAAGTGTGACACCTGTGATGGCTCGACCTGTTCTCTCGACACGCAAAACTCGAACACCATCCTGGAAGTGGAAGTTTGAGAGATGTAGAATTCTCTGCATGTAGCTGATGACAGGACCACCACGTTGACCATTTGCATAAGCAAAAAGAGGATGACCGAATACACCAGTCTTCAGATTTGCTTCTTTGTTGATGAAAGTCTCTCTGAACCCAAGACCGTCTACAATCCACTTTCGAGCTGCGTCGTATCCAGATTGCAAATATCTTTTGCCATCTCTAGAAGTGAAACTTGAGGAAGGTTGTGTTGCATAAACTCGCTTGGTGGCATTAACCATGTCCTTTGATTTCCAACCTGCAGGGAAATACAGATCATAGTCACTAGCTGGGGGCTCAAAGAAGAGTCCAGCATTGATAGCGGCGTTTCCGCCAGTTGTACAACCACCAAAAGCGTTTAGTAGGGATCCACATGTCAGTCCGCCTTGGTCGGAGAATATGGATTTGTAGAGACCAGGAACATCAACTCGACTGAGATTCGTACCGCTGAGCCATTGCTGCGGTATTTGTGAGTTGGAGTCTTTCAGCTATGGGCCAACCTTCTTACCGGTCTCCTGCTATCCAAACTTCCTCCTGTTATTCCATATGATGGACCACCAAGTTCAAGTAAGAGAGTTTTGAGCCCCGTGGCAGCTGATCGACTCGCAGCTACCAAGATGTCAACGACCCAATTCAAAATAACATTCATATTCGATAATTAATACTCACCAATAACTCCAGCAGGACCGGATCCAACTACAATGATATCCCATTGTTGATTAGACCAGTCCGCAACTGGTGAACCCACCACCAAAGAAGCGAACGAGATGAAAGCCAAGAAGAATCGCATGTTGATAATCTTTCCAAACGTACGTAAAAGGGTTTGAAAACTTCCAAGTCTTTCCATTCTTTCATTCCTTCTTATATTCCATTGAGAGCACAACATCACAGGCAAAATATGACATACACGAGTGGTACCATGAAGTAGTACAAGAGTCAAAAATAGAGTAGTCTCGGAGGCGCAATACGAATTTTGGCGGGGTAGTGGGGACTTTCCGTGCTCAAGAACCATTGGCAGCAAAGTATATCGGGAACAAGCTTCTTCCAGGTGGAATGCCCACGAATCGCCGTCAGTCGTCATCTTTCGGTGTGCTCGCTTGAAGCTACGGATAAAAATGTTAGAAGCCGGGCTTTTCTGACATGGCGTGCGCATTCTACAGCTGAGCAGCCAGCTTGAAATCCAACAACAATCGCAGTTATCGTCGCAACAGCCTCGGCGAGTTTTCATTTCGATCTAGGCATTAAGAACATTTTGGGAGGAATAGAAGCGTGGCGCAATCACTGTAGGCTTTCGGAGTTCTTGAAGCAATGCTGGTGGGTGTCGGCGATGGAGTGAAGCCACCAGCCCTTTGCAGTACTCGGCACTTCCGACTCGCTAACCTACTTCGCTTCAACAGCATTAACGATCAAGACCCATCCGCTTGATGTTTATGGCTTTTGTTTTTAGATGGTGAAGGATCTGCCTGAAAGCATGCTCTTTCGTCTTCGTTGTCTGAGCTACGAACTCGTATTCACAAAAATACCTCTGTAGGTACGAGGTAGGACGATCGGTGGGTTACTGGGCAGGTGCTACTAGAAGTCGGCTTGGGCTGAATCAGTTAATCGTAGATTCCGAACACTCACATTTCGATAACGGCATCGTACCTAGATGCATTTTCTCTCTAAGGAACACAAAGGGACAAGATGAAATTCTCTCTTTCTCTCTGCAAGCAAAAATGAAGCAAGAGCAACTCCTTAGACAAATATCACGTGACTGCAAAACCCCTCACCACTAACCTTGCTGCAAGCGTAATCCCATCTTGTCTTAAGCTTATGTTTTAGAATCATGCGTTTTTCTCTTATTTTGTGCTTATTTCATGCTGTGTCTTGAGGTTTAAGTCAATAAGACTTGATATTTCTTGGTTAACGACCGCAACAATATGAGCCTGTTCTGGAATTCCAGCATATCAATCTCGCAATGGACTTGGACTTGATACTATCACTAAGAACTGAACGACTGACCTAGATTTTAGTTAAATTTGCGAGAGATTCCAGCACTCTTCCAAGACAACAATTACTTCCATCCAGGGCCTTCCCCAACTTAGATGGCTGAATTTGTCGAAGGTAAGTAGGTACTTAGGATTGGTCTGAGTTGCGGGGTAGCGTTCTCAAGTTCAGACGCCTACTTGAACAAACAACCTTTCCTTAACAAAATGAGCAGATCAAATACCATTGACAAATTTTCTTGCAGATTGAACTAAGATAAAACAGTAAATTATGCAGGGTTTTCTTTGCAAGAACTTCTACTACAGTCATTGTTCAATGGGCACTTTTTCTACATCTACCGAGTACTCGACTACATGACCAGAAAGATGCCTCCAACCACCAGTTCTCGAAACTCATAATCAAAAGAATCTGCTTTTTTGTTTGTATCATTTTTGAGTCACAAAATCTCAACCATTCTCCTAAGTCTATTATTCCAACCTCTCCACCTCCCCATCCCTACACTTCTTCCCCGCAATCAGAGGATTACACCTCACACTCCCCCTCCCCTCTCCACTCTTCACCCCCGGCAACCTCGCCACAAAACTGCTATTCCACCTACTACTCATTCCCACACTCTGAAAGTCCGTCGAGATGAACTGCGCACCACTCTTCAACGCCGCCTCTAACATCGTATAGTCCTCCTTCAAGACCTGCTCCATCGGCACATCTGATCTCGTACGCACAAAATACCCTTTCTTGACCAATTCCTGAATAAGCTGAACATTTTCACCAAGCGGGTTGTTGCGTTTGAGAAATGCGGCATCTGGTTGGCCTGGGATGGAGTTGGTGAAGATGGCGCGTTTCTCGAGGTTTAAGTGTGTGGTGCCGCGGTAGATGTCACGGATTGATCCAGGGTTGGGTTCGTTGTCCATTAAGAACATAAATTTTCCTCTGGCTTCTTTCTGGCTTGGCCAGCCGTATTTGAGAACACTTTCCTCGAGCGTGAGACCTTTCTTTCTAATGTCGTCTGGGGTGATGATTTCGGAAGTTTGGAAGACGGAGAAGATCTCACGGTCGACGGTGTCGAGATTGGTCGCGTTCCAGGCTTCTCCTGGTACACCCCCCGCAGCGACGATTTTGGAATCGGGAGTCTTGAATTCAAGCATGATTGGGATCAAAGTGTGGCCTTTGTTGGCTTTGGACCATGCTTTGATCTCTTGGAGGCAGGCGACGAAGGAGAGACAGTGCGTGTTGATATCAGCGTCGGCGATGTGGAGGACTTTTGTGCCGGGTTGTTTCCACTTGAAAAATGTTAGTAACACTTGAACGATTCGGGTTTGTTGCACCAGCTCCGGTATGGGACGCACCTCTGGTTCAGCAGGATATGGCAATTGAGCCAACTTCCTAATCAATGGCGTCGCAAACATGCCTCCTTGGGAATCAGCGAACAAATCCAACTCCAAGCCTCTAACGCCCTGATACTGGAACTGGTCCGTCAATTTCGGATGAGAATAATACAGAGTTCGAGCAGTGGCTACTCCAACCACGGATTCGAACAGGGGTCGTTCTAAGAGAGTAGTCTCGACATGATAGCTGTTGTGCGTTCCAATAACCTGGACCTGATTCATTTTCAGGTCCGAGGTCGAGTCGCGTGATACAATGGATGCTGCGCTTGAGCATGCTGTTTTTTTTAGTGACACTGGGTATGGAGTGACAGAGTGAGGGGAGTAAACATACAAGCGAGCGCCAAGCTGCCGAGAAGGGTGGTTTTGAGACCCATGTTTGCGAGCTTCAATTGACAGTGTTAATGGAGAACAGTGGTGCTAATCCCAACAGTCGTTCTCTTTTGCAAGGCAGGGAGACAAGAGAGTACTTATAATAAATGCACTGTTCGAGTACCTTTGCGTTCACGTCATAGTCAGCACTGTGTTCATCCTCACAGTCGTGTTACCCCACCTTCTAAATCCTTTCACCCTGGGCCCAACTAAAACACATGCATCCCCAAACTCATCTAATTGGCTGTACCTGAACACAACCTCGAGGTAACGAACCACAACTCAAGTTGCACAGAACATTCCCTAGAACGGAAGGAGGAAAATATCACGTTTTTGGAATGGTTGGACATCAATTGCCGAGTGCCCAGAAATCCCTCGAAGGATCCATAATCTCGCATATCAACAAGATGTTCTTATTCAAATTTCTGGTGGATGAAATGAAGCAGCGAACTATTATACAGGGTATAATCATAAGAACCCTTGCAGAAAAGGGGAGATGCATGCGGAATTTCAGATTGACAAGGTCACCACGTCTCTGATATCAACTTCATAGCGCGTTGTCTTTTAATAATCAGAAAGACTTCTCCGAAGAATCCGTAGAAGCAGTAGCGGCCTTGTCCAACCGCTCGAGCTCCTTTGTCTCCAGCCAGACGAGATATCCAGCCGTGACATTGACAGCACCGACAACAAAGCCCAAGATCAATCTAAGCATGAAAGTCAGTATTGATATCTCTCATACGTACAAAACCAGAGACAGAGTAAAAAGGAACTCACGTATTTGATGTCTTAGCAGGATGAATCCACCCCACATTCCCCTCCATAGCACTCATACTCAACGAAACAAAATTTTGACACCCATGCAAGAAAACCGCCGGCATAACAACTCGCCACCAACTCAATTTCTGCCCATAAAAGTCTCTTCTCGTAGCTCTCAACGCCGTCAACGCCGCCGCCAACAAATGTCCCGCCGACGCAAAGACCAATCTCTCCGCAGTCGTAACAGCCAACCTAGTCGCCGTCTCACCCGCACTCTCAGCAGCTTGGTAAATAAAAGCGATATTCTCAATCAAACCAAAACCCAGCGCTCCAGCGATGGCAAAATCGAGATATGCTCTGTTGCGGGGGTTGGGCTGGCCAGGTGAAGTTGGGTAGCGGCGCTTAGCGTACAGGACAGGGAGGTATTTCAAGGTTTCTTCGAAGAGACCAGCGAAGATGTAGCAAAAAGCGAAGTTTACGAGAGTGTTTTGCCAAGAAAATGCGATGGTGGCGCGGGCGGCGAGTTCAGCGGGAGTGAGAGAAGAGGTGGTTGTGCGACTAAATTCAATAGCGAAGAATTTGCGGGCTGCTGCGTCTGGGAAGAGGGCGTGAAGTAGGGCTTTGAGACCGAGAATTTGGACGGCCATGACGCCGATGAGGCCGATGGTACCGGTGCTGGCGAGGGTGTAGATCTGGGAGATTGTTAGTTTGCCCTTATTGTTTCTCGTCGATACTCTCTGTGGGACTCTAGGTCTGGGAAGGCGAATTCACGACAAGTGAGAGCATTGGAGTTGTGTCATAAACTGTCAGAATTCTAGAAAGAAAATGGACATCAATTCAAGAAGTGTCAAACTCACCATAGGACTCAACTCTCCCCTCCGTGAAGGATCCTTCTCATTCGCCTGTCTCCATAATCGCAACGCAAGAACAGAAGGCAAATAAGCCAATGAAGAGAACAGTCCAGCAGTCTGAGAAGCAAACGCCGTTCCGAGTGAGATTGTAGGCGGTCCCAAGTACTTGAGTAGACGGGCCTGAGGTGAGAGCGTGGTATTGTGTGAGGCTGTCGCCATGATTGTGGTTGAGGTGCACCTTTCTGTCTCTGATCCAGATGTCAAGCGGTGATGACCCAATATAATAGGTAAAATACTTTGATTCGTAGAAAGAAAATGAAAAATATAGACGAGGGACTGATGAAATTCAAAATTATGAGGAAGGTATCAATATGGTCTGAGATATATATATATATTCAGGTACAGGTACGACTTGCAGGATTCCCCCGGGCTTACTAGTCTTGTGATGCCTTGGCAACGGTCGTGGAATACGCGTATTACCTTCGGCTAAAACCAACACCACACCCAATCACAAGGTGTAGGCTCCAAGTAATCCACTTCTCGTATCTATGATCCATTATCTATAACTGCGCCGTCGGAGCATTTCAAGATACAATCCTAAGCAGTTCAAAGTATGGGGGAGGTATGATACATCTGTCCTCTTTCCCAATGTTTGTGTTGACAAAAGCCCCTTGCGCATGATGTTGCACGTCCGCAGCGTCCGCAATGCAACTGAAGGCAGGCATGAACTTTCAAATGACTGAGCGCTTCCGAAAAGTAACAGCAGTATCAAAATTGATATTTTCCAAATATATACGATGACACGTGAGCCCCAAGTACAGTTCAAGCCACCACGACTTTCATACACCACATCCCCAATCAAATTCTCGCTCTCACAGGGACTATTTCAAACGTCCTCCAAAACTCTGTACTATCATACGCTCTCTCCAGCAGTTCCACTGATCTTGGCAACCCACGAAGCTTATTCTCTTCCATCAATTCGCCAACCCATTTGATCTGTTTATCAACACGATTATCATTTCCATTCTCCTCATCAACTTCCCCTGCAAAACCAAGAATGAGAGACCACCAGTCATAGACGAACATATCTGTTAGAATCTATACGACAAATCAGCCACTGTTAGCCTCCCCATCTCTCTTCAAACGGGCAAACCTCTTCAAACGGGCAAACGAAGAACGAAAACGAAGAATCACATACAAATCTCTCTCCCCTCGCCCTCTCAAATTTCCTATGGACCGCCACAATTCCCCGTGCAACATCTTTCCCATGAATCATATGCAACGACGTCTTCCCCGCCAACTGCTCTTTCGTCGCCGCAACGCGATCTATCCAATTTTTCGGCATTCTCTGACCACCCCATAATCCGGAGAGATTCAAAACACATCCTCCAAGCTTCAACAATTCGTCTTCGGCGATAGCACGGGTGTTGGTGGTGTCATAGGGTGAGTGTCGCGTGATCCAACATTCTTCTGCTGTTTTGACGGATTTTTGACTGAGAGTTGGTTCGCCAGGCGTGAAGATTCCGGACGATCCTAATTGGATGAATTGGATCTTATTTTTCTCTTGGGCGGAGTCTTTCCTTGACTGAACATAAGCTCCGACCAAGGCTTTGCTCAAGCCTCGACCTCTTAATGGAAACGTGATCAAAACTGTTTTTGCAGTCGGAAGACTAGCCAATTGTTGTTTACTCTCAATTGACAAGTCACCACTGTCTTCGTCGAATTGAAAACGGAATTTCAGCGTGTGGTCATGTCCGGTGGTGGTTGTAGCGGCATATGAAATCTCTTCTTGCTTGAGGAGGGGAAATAAGAATGTTGATGTCCACCCGGCGCCAAGGATGAGAATATCCGGGTGAGAGGGATGAGAGATAGTGACCTGTGTCATGTTTTAATCATTCGGGGTATACAAGGTGTGAGTGAGATGAGAGAAGGCAAGGTAAGAATACTGACCATTTTGAGAGGGAAGATTTATGGGTCGATGATGCGTACAAATCGAAGTGCGTTCACGGACTTCCAACCGAGATAGTTTTTGAGAGGCTTGATAATTCAATTGATACTCTAGATGCTCAAAGTCTGGTTATGGATAGCCAAAATGCTTTCGTGATACAGAGAGTGTCGAGATGTTGAAGGTTGAGAAGAAGAAAAGTCAAGAAGATGCACTGATACCCCACAAGCCTTGGCAGACGCTATTCCTAGTGAGGTAACAAAGTCAACAAACAGCTCAAACATCATTCAGTAAATCATCTTTTCCATTCCCAGTCCACTTATTCTGAAATTGGAATTTTCCCTTGTTACTTGAACTTGGTACACATTTACAAGACTATTGTATCCGATGTAATATCATCATGCGAGATGAGTAAGCTATTTAAGGCATTGAAAGTGGTGCACGACCGCGACGAGAGGTTGGAGGAGGCATGAATAAAAAGAGGGGAGTGGTGCCGAGGATGATGAGGGTGTTTTTAAAAGCCAGAGCTCGTTTTTTTAAATCAGAGTTCACATGTCAACCAGTCAGTACGGTACAGGAAGCCTCAGATACCCATGCATGGCCTGTCATCCTCCACCTACCTCCAATCAACTCACTGCTCAAGAATGTCGAGCAGACGCAACAAAACGAATAAGAAAAACCCATCTCAACATCAGACGCATCAAACTCACAAAACATACGACCAGAACAAGGAAGAGATATTTTTGGATGTTTTTCATTTGCTATAATTATATTTGACGCTAGCTGAGAAAAGAATGAAGAAAGAAAAGTAAAACACAGGAGCTAAACATACAAGAAAGAATCGACCCCCTTTCAACTCCAGCCGCCATGCGAATGGATTCTTTCTTGTTCTGTTCATTCATCATTTGACTTCGCCCCCAAATCAGATTTGTTTCCCTCCACGCACCAAAGACGCCGTTCATAAAAAAGTAGAGCGAAGCAGTAGACGGCAATGCGACTACAGATATAGGCGGACAGACCATCAACCATCTTTCGAGTCAAATAAGAATGACATGTTCAAGAAGAGATCTCCGAGACTCAATCTCCATCGCAAATCTCTTCACATCAGTGTCTATATCTTGCCTTCGAGGGCTAATATACCGAACGAGATGCGAATAACTTCTGAAAGCGAGAGCTAGCCACCAAGAATAAGGTTGGGTAAAATACATATTTCAAAGGACAAAGGAAGGGCAAAGCTCAGAACAAAAAGGCCAAAGAAAGAACACAGATTTGTGTATGACTTTTCGCTTCCGTCTATGCTTTTGAGAGGGCACCATGTAGAAACTTTTTGTCTATACCATGTCGTAAGTCCAGTTTGTTTTCGTATCAGGCAAATACAAAAGTAAATGCAGGGAGGTCAGGGATAACGTCTCTGGTGGGAAACATCATGCCATCCTCCACGTTTATGATTGTTATGATTCAGTGCGTGTCGAGGGATCAGATCAAACTCTTTGTTCGCTTGTGACCACGAATTGTTTCTTCCATGTCAAACTTTCTCTTCTTATCTTCCATGGCACCACCAGTCAAATGGGCAAGTGGGCTCGAGTCAGCTGGAGGTAGGATGCTTCGACCTGACTTCTGCTTCCTGAGAGGGGTGATTGGAGTATTGGCTGCTTGCAATCGACCACCTTTGATGCCACGAACGGGTCTGTTGGGTCCATGGAAAGCGAGAGATGCATGTGACTCAGTATTGCGAGAGAGAAGTTGATGGCGAGTTTGATTCTTGCGGAAAGCACCAACAACACCATTGTTGAAGTGATTAAGTAGAGGATGAAGTTCGCTCTCGCCCGTAGCGGTATTGCGACGTGAAGATTCGCCATTCGTGGCCTGAGCATCAGATTGAGGGTCTTCTTCATCATCATCCTCGGTAGGGTAGTCGATGAAGTCAATGTAATTCCGGGGATCCATGAAATCTTCGGGCGATGAATACTCATCTTCGTCGTACTCAAGGCCTGTACCATCGCGATACAAGCTTCCATCGGCTTGGATTGAGGTGAAGGGGAAGAACGCCTCACTTGGACCAATTGCTTGACCATGGAACAAGTCATCATAGGGTGTGCTCATTGCACTCATCATCAGATTAGCAGAGTTACTGATCATTGGTGTTACATCGTTGCTGAAGATAGGTCCAGGGGAGTCCATGTCTTGAACAAGTCCAGCCCGAGGGGTCGTGTCCAAGTCACCAAGGCTATGACGACGCTTATGAGCCCTGAACATGAACATCTTCTTGGTCTGTGAGTCCATCACAGCAAATGGCTTCGACGAATCGTGCACCCAGGCTACAAGTCTAGGTCCTCTGGATCGAATCGGTCCACGGCGGGGATTGATCTCTTCCTCAGACTCGGATTCCTCCGCTGATGAACGACGAAGAATTGATTTTGCTGGTGCATATTTCGCAGCGGGCGGCAGATCCTCATCGGTTGTTTCTCCTTCGGCTGGTTTAATATTAGCATCATCCACAAGCTCAAGAAAGAGCTACATACAATCGTAGCCACTTGAGCCAGTTGAGTCGTCATCGCTTTCAGTGTCAGCGTCTTCATTCTCCTTCTGAGGTGACATCTCGTCACTGTTGTTGACATCCCAGTAGGATTCGGATTCGTTTCCACTTGAATTCTGATCTTCATCTCTCTCAATCAATCGACGGAATCCAGGATCAAGACGGTCTTGAGGCATAAAGATGTCCGGGAACAAGCCATCAATATCACTGCCCGAGTCGTCACTGTTGCTGTCAGAGAGATTGAAGCGAACGCGTCGAGTAGGGGAGGTGTTGTCAGTATCATCGAAGAGGGCTTTGACTGATGAGTGTGTGCGGTCATATTGTTCGTCGAAGAAGGGATTGTGTGCACCGAGGTACTCTTCATCTGAGTCTGGTTCAAATCCATTCCAGCTACTCTCGTCGTCATCGTCGTTGAACGGCCGAGGGGTGGTGTGCAAGTCATCATCATCGTCCTCTGCAGAATCGATGATAGCTTGCTCCTCGGCCACCTCGACATCTGGCTCATCCTCTTCGGAGTCAGAGATGAGGTCCACTCCAGCATAATCGTCATCAGAAGAATCGTTGGTAGTACGAGAGTTCTTGCGAGAAGGGGTCTTGACAGGCGTGCCCGAGGGTCTGTGTCGAAAGTTTCGCGACATGGTGGAATTTTTGAGGGGCGCACGTCAAAAAAAAGTAGCGGGGCAGGAATGGGCGGTGAGGTAAAGGTGAGTTGTTTGAGGGGTCAAAAAAGGATGGCAGAGTCCAATTTCTTTGCAAGTATAATTGTTCGTGTCTATTAAGACTATCGAGATCGGGATTCGAGGTATGTTTGGTGGGGGTAGACTCGGAATCGAGGTGTCGGAGGGGAGGAGGTAGGATGATGCGTTTGTCGGACAAAGTCTCGCTTTCGCGGATGGGCAGCGCAACTCGTTCTGTAATTTGTAATGGTATGGCAGACAGCTAGATCCAACCGACTGTGTCGTCGAGTAGACAGATTGGTGTCTGAGGGGGTTCGTTGAGGTCGATCTGGATTGAATGTCTCGTGGGCTGAAGGACTACGAGCACGCTGGGTTCGCGTACTCGCAGTGGTCGTTCACAGCTCAGCGATTGCCTGCGGCATGATCTCGACGAAGGGTATTGTATTGGGGGTTTGCAGATGCTGGATCTGTAGGGCGACTTCGTTGTCTTGTTGAGAGTTCTGGGGTGGGGTGACGGAGGGGAGAAGAGAAGAGAGGAGGAGAACGTCGGCGGGCGATGAGATATCTTTTTTCGCTTAGTCTGGACTTCCCCTGCCCGCACTAGTAGATCCATACAACCCACCCCCTCGTCGATGATGACTGGGAGATCTTTAGACGCTTCCTGATTAACTTTTGTTGCTTTTTTATTTATTTTACATATCGAATTCTATTTGTGTGAAGGATAACGTGAATGACGCTCCGCTCGCTCTCTGGGGGCCAGTGCCGTGGAGACAGACAACTCTCTTGTGATAGCTTCGAAAGGGAAGAGATGCAAACGGCCAACACCGATTGCATTGATGTCGTCTCGCCTCATATTCGATACAGCACAGATACTCTGCTCTGCTTTGATTGGCGGCTCTGCATCTTCACCGCTAAACTGTTGACTGCCCAAGGGGGCCAGCTCCACGTTTCCATTACACTTGTGCATCCATGACATTCGTCAGGCCGATGACTATTATGGGGATGCACTCGCTGGTAGTTGACGTTCTTGCGGGGCAGAATCCAGCATCGGCGTCAACGAGGAGGGGTGGCCAGCTAGTGGCACGAAGGGAGAGGCACGAGCGGGGGGAGACTCCAGAAGTATCCAAGTGACAAGTGTACAAGTGTCGAGATGTCAATTGCAAAACTGGAGCATTGAGGAGGATGGACAGCCAGATATCTTGTTCGAGAAGGTCGAGAGGCAGATGTGGCAGGAGGGTGCTCCCTTAACCATGGGATAGTGGTCATTGCGATCTTCGAACCACTAGGAAGACGAAGGATTCTACAGCATTGACGTGATGAAGTCTCAAGATCCAGAAGTATCTCCTGGAGAGATGGCAAGCGGAAATATCAAGTTTCAAAGCCTCTTCATTTACAGCTGAAAGACCATTTGCTACCGGACTTCCAGTCATAAGATTTACCCGCCGTCTGATGGGTTGTCACAGAGGAGATATATCCCCCTTTAACGGACATTTATGGTCCTTCTCCCAATCAATCCAGCTCTTGCGCTCCGCTTCTCAATTCACATATTTAGCCTACCTCCTCGATATTGCCCATTCTGCAACACAATCATCTCTCCCCGCAAAGGAGGCTGTCTGTCTGTATTATTCTGCAACGTATTTCGATTCCTTATCATCTATTAGACGGCACTTCCCATGTGGTACCGAATCTCCAATATCGCAGCCAGAGGTGTCTGGACGGCCTCGACCGGCAGTATGAGGGAACTTTGATACAAGCCGTTGTGAGCTCCTGATAAGTGTCTTCGAAGTTTCCTCCGTCTCCGATCCACTCACTGCCGAATCTTTTCTCTGCTCTTTACACGTTTTGCAATGACGCCGAGTTGTCATTGAGTCATGAACTTTCCCATCACACTCGAAAGAGTCACCAACCTAGCTTCCTCCAAAGAAAAATCTCAGCCCTGCCAGCATGCCATGACCTGACTTACCCGCTCAACGAATAAAAAAAGTCCCCATCACAACTAAGAGAGAGCATCTTAGCACCAATTTCCGTTCTATGCTTTTAGCGCGGCAAAGAAAAAAAAGGCGAACCTCGGGCGCTTGTGCTGGAAAGCTGACGCGCCAAACGATGGAAGAAAGGAACTTTCTATGGAGCTGTTTTTTGTGAAAAAAGAAAAATTCCACAAAAAACGTTTTTGTGGGGTGGCTTGTTCCAGATTAGCGATGCCAAGAGTTTAACCTACGACGACCCCTCCAGATCGCCTTCCACTCGTCAGGTGACCTGCGCTGTGGCTTGGCGAGCCTGTCCTGGTTCGGTCAGGTCGCTTTTTGTAGATGTGAATGATGGTTCAAAATGTCATCTCATCCACCAGACGGTTTGCACGATATGAACTTCCTCACTATCTCCATCTTTTATCGTTACATTGGGATCGGAAGTCTTGTTTTTCAAACTATCATTCTACCTCTGATAGGACGATCCTGTTTCGATGGCTATCAGCGCCAATCTCCCAATCTTCGCAAGCGCAATGCTTCCTCCAATACCATCTATCAATGGCGTATCTGCAAACTTCCATTCTTGACTTTTGAAGCAAATTTGGACGCCGGCCCATCATATTCCTAAGCACATCTTCTCCATCTCCTTCAAGCACGCGGCCCCCGCGATATAAGCAAAGCTGACCAGCTCTTTGGTCCTCGTCCCAGCCCCAGAGATTTTCACACCCTCACCCAAGCTCACATTAAAGCAAGCAATACTTCGAGGTAGCGATTTGCCCGCCACTTCCGTGCTATCATCGATCTTCTTGGTGCCATCATCCGATCCTGTGATCCAAGCAACAATGTCTTTGACGACCTGATCCGAAGCTTCTTTCATCCTCGTGGCAATCTCATACTGCTTATGTGTTTGATAGCCATGCGCTCCAAGGATATTGCCAACGAAGACTTCCGCCTCAGTGAGTGAGCGGATGGGGTGCTTATTGTAGAGCGCGGAATGCATGATCTCGAGGACAGAAGTTTCATATCTGAGAAGCTGTTAGTGACGACACCAGCAAATAGGCACCAAGAGGGATTGCACATACTTATAACGAATATTGCAAGCTTCGGGAAGATATTTTTGCCACGGAATCTCGCCGAACTTGGGAGAGATCATATCCCAGAGGCGGTTCAGGGTCGACTTCGAGTCTTCTTGTCTTCTGTACTTTCGGAGATTCTTGAATACATCGTGCTCGTCGACAGAGCGATACAATTTGCCGAGGATCTTTTCGCTCTCGTAGTACCGAAACGGGGTGAAATCTTCGTCGTCGATTGTCGTTATGTTTGGATTGCTATCTTGTTCCAGAACTAGTCTTTCTTTCTCTTCGATTTTGATATGCGGTC
>JBAMDN010000678.1:0-17303 GCA_037074945.1 Tetracladium marchalianum | reverse complement strand
TCCAGCGGCCCATCTAGTGGCTCACCTCCTATCTCTGCGCTCTTCCTCATCTACTTCGACATCAAAGCTGGGTATACGATAGGTTGGAAGCGATCACTTCCTGGAGTTGAATTAGAGGGAGTGGTGGAATACAAGAGCTTGCCATCCGGACTTCACACTGTTAAGGAGGATCTGATCTATTTCGTTCATGACGATCATGCTGGACTCAGCGCATTCGTGAATGCGCCTGCGTCGGAGGAATCCAGAAATGCGCGCATGCTAGCTGTGGGCGTGATGGTCCCGCTAAGTTATGGCAGATTGGGACGGGCCTGGATACACGCGGAAGCTTTGAAAGAGATGGCAAGGTTTGTATGATCATTTCCAAGGAGAAAGAACAGCGCTGACAATGTGCTAGTGAGTGTATCATCGATCCCTCCGATACAAAAGGGCTAGAGGAATTCTGGGAAGAGCACAAGGCGCAAGGAGCAGCCCCACCTCCAGATCCAGACTCACTACCTGAATCTCCTTCGAGTGTCAAGTTTAAACCCATTCGTATGACACCCGGAAGACCAAAGGTGCATGGAAGAAATCGCTCTGCTTCAGACGGCACGGCACTTCTACCACCAGGACACACCCTTTCCGCCTACCACCCCGCATGGAGTCTTCCTCGATTGTTAGAAACCTTTGGACCGTTAATATTTCCCATCCACCGAGCCGCGCTTTTGCGGAAGAGAATATTAATAACATCGCATGCGCCAGTTGAGGAAACGTGTAATTTCGGTATGGAGCATGTACCCCTCTATTCAAGAGTGCTGGCTGACCACAAGCTCTAGTATACGACCTCTCAGTCCTCTCCAATATTCCACTCGCCGTGACCGACCTTCTTTCCTCATCTGCTCCACCACAGCGTCTCCGTCCCCTCTTCTGCATTGGTGTCCACGATATCCCCCTCCTAGAAGAAGACCTTCTCGCCTCCAAAGCCCTTGCAGCTTCATCTCCAGATTCCAACCCCTCAAATACCCGCGACGAGCCCGGTTGCGGCTGGATAGCATGTACAACCGACTCGATCCTCGCCATGAAATCCAAACTCTACGATGTCCTCATCACCCTTCCACCTCCATACTCCTCCGACGCCGTTGAAAAGCAATGGCCCAAAGTTGAATTCCCCCAAGGCGTCGAAATGAAAGCCACTCAACGCGATCTTCGTCGCTATAAAGCTCTCCGCTGGGGACTATCTCGTCACATACCCAGTTCAAACGACGCTCAAGAAAATCAACAACAACCAGGCACACCACGACGCACAACCTCATCATCTGGCCTCCCCAAGTTAGACAATCCCATGCTCGACCTCCCCGACACAGATCCCATTATCGAACCCCTCTCCTGGTCCGCTCTCGCCTACTCCGGCTTCATGTGGTGGGCCTCAGCAGGTGAACAACGCCTCACTCCTGACGATGAAGAAGATTCCGATGCAACCCTTCTCTCTGGTCTACGCCTCACCCCTCGCACCCCACAACCACATTCACAATCCTCCGTCTCCCTCGCCGCTAGCACAAACAGTAATAAAACTTCTGGAGAAGCACAGCAGGAAATGGCTATCGTAGCTTACTTTCACCGATTGACAGCGCAGATTTTAACGACGCTTTCCGATATCGTGGATAATACGGACTCGGATGATGAGCGTGAGGCGTTGATTGATGGTGCTGGGGAGGAAGATGATGGAGACGGTGAGGGTCAAGGTGATCCGAGAGTCTGGGTCGGAAGTAATGATGTCGCAAGGATGGGACTTGATGTCTGGAGTGCAGGTGATCACACGTATGTAGAGGAGGTAGCGAGGTTGTATTTTGGAAGGAAAGCAGTTATTGAGGGGAGGAATGTGGATATCTGTGGTGTCAGGATATGTTGATATCTTAATTTTGCGGTCGGAAATACACAAAGCCGTGGCTATGTTTGAGAAGTGGAGTGTGCTTAAAATAGGGGGAAAAGAAAGAAGTGTGTGTTTCTGTGAGAAAAGTGTGTATAAGTTAGCAAGGCAAAGGCGTTTTGGGCGTAAAAAGAAGTCTCTCTTTCATGGCATTTCCAAGGTTTGCATGATGGAGAGCAGGGACTGGTATGTAGGTACATTAGTGTAATTCGTCTGCCCTCAAAGAAGGAAAGAATTACCTATATCACCATCAATTGTCAGTGAAAGCATAGGCAAAGGCCAAGACAAGTGACCAATTTTTCAAATTTTTTTGCTTTCAATTTCTCGCACTCACTGACGTGAACTACTGTTATCTACGCCCATCCACCCAGAATCTGTATGCACAATCTTCATTTTTTGGTGTGAAAAGCGGAGGAACACTTCTTTTTCTGCTTCTCCTCCCCGCTTTCAATTGAACTCGAACAAAAATAAACGCCAGCTGAAAATGCTAATCCCCCACCCATTCATTCCCCAAAGGATATCGTACAATGCAACGCATTAAAAAGCAAGCATAGGAAGAGGAGGAGGGGTCGGTTGTTTTCTCAAAAGATAAGAACAGTGAGGGAATGGTCGAGGAATTTGATTTGTTTACTCTTCATCAGTGTCGGTATCAGTCTCACTCGTGTCGTCCTCCTCTTCCTCGGAATCGCTATCATCATCGCTCGACTCATCCGCTGCTGGCTTCTTCTTCTTCTTGCTTGGTAGAGGGGCACCGCCGGTTTTGAGTGCGCTCATTTGTCCAGCTAGGGAATCTGTGATTTTGTGTTAGTAAATTTGAACAGGTAGATTGGGGGAAGAGAATTGATGGTGGGTGGCTTGCTTACCCTCATCTGGCTCGCTAATATCGTCTTCGACCTCGATTTCCTCAGCCTTGCTTGCCTCCTCAACAGTGAGTGTAACCTCCATCTTAGTATCGAAACCAAGATAAGAATCACAGACCACATTCAAAACAAAGGTGTATTGACCAGCTTGAGGAGGAGCTTGGAATTGAGTCTTGAGAGTTTGCATGTTGAAAGTTGGTTTTCCATTTTCGTCGTAGATGGGCTTGTCGAAGGTGCTGAATGTGAAGGGAGGAACAGCGATCTTGCCTTGCTTGCTGTCGGTAAGGAAGACATGCCACCTTGGGGAGTAGTCGCGAGCGAAGTATGGTGCGAATGCTAGTGGAGGTTGGACGGGTTTGGTCTCTGGCTTCTTGGCGCCTTTGTCGGTCTTGGAGCGGCCGAGGAGAGCGTCGAGGTCATCTTCTTCTGGATCGATGTCTTCGAGGTCAAGTTCATTGACTGCGGGGACATCTGTGCTTCCGGGCGGATTGAATCGTCCCTTCACCACTAATGAAACAAGAGAACCAGGGGTGATGAACTTCTCGCCTGTAACTTTGAAGAATGCCTTCTCGACCTGAAGGTTGGGGAGTTGCTTTGCTACAGATTCGGCGGTTTGGTATTGTGATTCGGTAAGCAGACCCTTGCCAACAGCCAAGTTCTTGCGTTGAGCTTCAGGAAGGTTCATGAATTCTTGCAAAGTCATGTGAATCTTCGAGTCGCCTTCAATAAGTTTGACGAGACCTGGTGTGAAGTGAGGAAGTTGAAGGAGTGGGGAACCCTTTGGTGGAATGGCCTGGATGAGGTTTTGAGAAGTGTGGTAAGAGCCAAGAATTGGGATGGTTGCACCGAAAGCAAGAGAGATAGCGTTGAATGAAGCAGTCAAAGCATGGGCAATTGGCGCAACTTCAACCTTGAGCTGGTTCAATGATGGATCATCAAGCTCCACACGACCAAGATATGCCCAAAGTAAAGCGAGAGCTTTTCGTTGAACTCCGCCTTCCAAATCTTCCAGCTTAGTCTTATCCTTGAGAGCTAATCCTCCGGCAAACGGACTGCCTTCTCCTTCAGCTAAAATTCTTGACTCTAACTTGGCAAGACCAGAGTCTGCCTTGTCGCCCTTCAAAGTCTTCTTATATTCCACTCCAGTACTCAAGGCGCTCACGATTCCGCCACCCTCGAGGTTCTCGTCATATTCGCGGAATAGGTTGTTGGCGCTTTCAATGAGAACCTTCTCCTTGGACATTCGCTGAGTTCCGTACCACCAAGATCCGACCATATAAGGCAAGAGAACACCCAAAAGTGCTGCGTAGACCAATAGAACGTACTTTCCATTTCCGTCGGTAATTATGAATTTAGGTAGCGCAATGCCAATGCTGAAGCTCTGCTTTCCGTCTGGGTGGCCAAATTGAATGAAGTTGTTTCGGATCTCCTCATCTGTGAGCGCCTTGTATGCCTTGGTAAGCTCGACATAGTAGTCGTTGATTGACTCGATTGTCTCATTCTTCTCAGGATTTGGTCTCGCCTTGTCGGGGTGGTACTTTAGGGACATGCGCTTGTAGTGTGATTTAATCTGTTTCTCGGTCGCAGACTGATTCCATATTAGCAGCTTCTTCTCAAACTTGACTTCGAAAGACATACATCTGAGATGCCCAAAATATCATAAGGATTCCAGATCTTAGGTATTGAGCGTGCAGTGACTGCAATCAGATATGCCATGAGACCTATGGTAGCCCAGCCCAGAATAACGGTGATTATGCGCTTCAGCTTCCGCTCCTTCCTCTTCTGCGCCTTTCGTTGTGCTTCAATCAGATCGGCGTGCTCGGGCTTGAAATCTGTCTTGATTCGGGGCGCGGTAGCACCAGGTTCAGAGCTTGGTTTGAGGACATTGTAGGTCAAAGGAATGGTGACAATTCCAACGACAGTGATGATGAAGTATGGGAAGAATTGTCCCTGTGTGCTGTTAGAAAAGTGGTAGCTACAGGAAGGAGGCGGGGCAAACATACCTGCTCATCGTATGAATAGTCGGTGCCACTCATTGTGACGATGTGGTCTTCAAGACCGTGGTTCCTGGATGTTCTGGCGCAAGGAGATTAGAAAGAAGAAATGAAAGCTCCCGGTGAAGTCGCAGAGGAAGACCTGTCGCGAGAACGGGGTTGAATTTGCTGGACAGCACAGTTAGAGAAAGTAAAGAAAAAGGGACAACTGAGTGGTTTCGTTTTATTCGACGCGACCCGACGACGAAGTGCAATGTGTCTTATTTTTGGAGCCAGATTTGATGTGGTCCGTGCGATCGCAGGCCCCACCCTCCGAAGTTTTGGCCCTCTCACTCCCTCGCCTTCTCCCGTGCCATTTCCTTAAGCGAGTGCGTCACAGCATCCTTAATATAATGCAGAATGAAAGAGAACGAAGAAGAACAAACTCGACCTAAAATCTGTCCTTACGCTCTTAATCCATGAGCCATGTATTACAACTTTTATCTGATCTACTTTTCGGAGTGGCAATTTGGAAATCGATTTAAAAATGTTTTGGCTGCTCAACCCACCCATGTGACTTTGTTTGTTTACTTCTCCGTATTTATAGAAAGATTGAGCTGCCTACGATCCCTCTCTCAAAATAACTTCTGCGTTTCACTTAAAGTCACTTCAGTCTTTCAGTTGAAGATCATCGAATGATAACTGCATATCTAAGTTCCTAGGTATACTAGAAACATCGACCGAGGCGCTCGTCTAGATTCCACACTTGCGGGCATACTCATCGGTTGCCATACCTGCTGGGCCCACATTCCTTCCGTCTGGACAGTAAGCTCCGGTTGCAGTGATATCCTTCTTGAGTGCCACTGCTATCTGCTCTTTCGTGAAGTAAGTTGGATTTTCAGCGTCTTGGCATCCGAGATAGGTATCAGTATACGTAGCGCTTGTAAATCTTCCTTCGGCTGGATACGAAATAATGTGTCCATCATCAAGATGAAGATCAACCTAGGGTCCTTGTCAGTTTCGAGGACATCTGCGATGCATAGGAAGAATGGAAGTTTGCCTACGTTGGTGTGGTACTGCAATGTTACTCGTCCTTGCAATGCCGTGATGTGACAGATGACGGCCTCGCCAGGCTTAAGAATCGCATCAATAGAGTGCCTAGATATGGTCTGTTTTTCTAATTAGCCTGAAAGAGCAGTATCAGCATTAGAGGGTAGGAAACAAACCCGAAAGATCTCTGTATCTTCCACCGAATCTATATGCTTTACCATGTTGTCTAGGTGCCACTTGCCCGTAATTTCACCTCCATATTTGGCGTCCACCGTGACTACATAAGGAATCCCAAATTTGCCTTCAAACTCGACCTTGATGGTGCCACCAAGCTCTCCTCCCCACTCAGTACCTCCTTCGTCTGTCTTTACTACCTTGTGTTGGGTCTCAACAACAAGAGCCAAATCGCTGTGTATAGTTATCTCTCCACTGCTTCGATCGTTTCTCGCAGTGCAGAAATCCCGCACGGCGCGCAGGCCTCGTTCACTAACACAACTAGTCAGCACAGCTACGATGATATCCTGAGATAAATTCATACTTAGGGTCCCGGGTGTTGAGTTCCTCCCAACTAGGGTTGACATCAAGTTGTGTTACTTTGGCAGTTTTTGCCTTGGCGGTTGCAAAGAACGGTTTGAACCACACAATCGAACTACCCTCTTTACCCCACATGCCCAAAAACATTCCTTCACCATCCTTACCGCGATCTGGATGTATTTGTAATTGACCCTGACTAGTATCTTTCCAGTATCCTCCGGAATCCAAGTAACACTTCTCAAGTCCGCACATTTTGCTTGTGCGTATAACGACACGGAATATTCCACTACTCCAAGTTTTTGGCACCATGTAGAACTCTTCAATATGGTCGAGGAAAGGGTCCCACTCCACAGTACCATATCTCTTTTTCGTATCAGGAGGAATTGCTGTACCCCATTGAACCTGCGTACCATCATTGAAACGTACCCGTAGATATCGGACACCGTCCTCATCTGATCTGACTTCGATCAGGTTGGGAAAACTTCCACTCTTATACCTGACGCCACACAATCCTTCAGCGACTTTGACGGGATCGCCGTTGAGAGGGCCTGTTATTGTGTTCGGAGCTAAAAAGTTAGGATTGTTGGAGAGATCGCACTCATTGTGAATTACAGGACTGTAAGAGCCTTTCGGTGGTATCGTTTGTCCATTTGGGTAAGGATCTGTTGTCCAGATAGGTTGTGGATCATGCCAAATCAGCTCGCCTGGATTCGTCGGGTTACCTGGGCCACCTGGCTGTAGAGTACCGCCTCCAGGAATACCTGGAAGAGAGGGATTGCCAATTGCACCGTCGTCACCAGTTCTGTCGCCATTACTGCAGCCGGGATTGTAAGCGCTAAAGGCAGTGTTGGTCTCGGTTCCCTCAATACTGTGAAGATCGGCTCTTCCGTCTCCGTTCTAAGTAGTCACATTAGAAAATAGCCTAGTAGAACAAGAAAAACAGACTTACTAGATCAGGGAAGAATTGACACGTTCCTGCCACACCACCACTATACGCAAGCTCAGGTCCTCCAGCAGGGATTTGAATCCACCCAAAACTAGATCCTCCTGCGGGTTTTCGGCCGTCGTTGTAGTAGACAGAGGCATCACCATTGAACTTATTGACCCAAATGGTGTCTGCCCGACCATCTCCATTAACGTCAGCGAAGCGGAGATTGGCACGGTCGTGACCCTTGGCGGACTTGATTTGTGATTCGTAGGACCAACTGCCATCGTTTTCATGAATGTAGCCGGAGATGCGTCCATCCTTCTCTATGCACAGATAGTCTGCTCTGCCGTTTCCTGCATGGATGTTAATAGAGTTCTGGTGAAATACTTATACGTTACAACAAATACTCGGTTAACCTACCAGTAATATCAGCGAAGCGAACAGCAAGGTCGTCGATGTGAAGACCACGCTTTTGGGCACAGCTGACTCCCGCTGGAGAAGCCACTTCTGCCCAATCGAAACCACCACTTGTGCCCTTATTCACCCAAATTCTGAGGCGGTTATTATTGTCAGGATCGGTCCAGAAGATGTCCATCTTTCCATCGGTGTCATAATGAGCCAAGTGAAGATCTCTTCGGTTGAGATTTCCTGCTCCATGAAGTTCAGGTGTGAACATGGTCATCGATGCAGCCCAGTAGCTTGTACCGACACTAATGAAATCTCTGCCACCGTTTGGAAAAATGGTCATCAAGCCTGTTGAACGAGTCCAAACGTAGTCATCTCTACCGTTGCCTGAAGATTCGAGATTAACAACTTTTCTCTCACACGGCAGACGTAGTATCGTTACCTGTCATATCACCGTACTTGTTTCCATCGGCTTTCGCTTTGGAAGCTCCGTGGCCAACGTTCTTGAATACCTGCATGTTGAACACATGTTTGGCGCCATCTTTAACTACAAAGGCATTAGTATCCAGTCCCGTATATGACCTAGATGTTGCATACCATGTTCCATGTAAACGTAGTCTTGACTCCCGCGAATGCCAAAGGCTTGGGAGACTCCATAAATTCTGGCGAAATGAATACGATCCCTAGTCCCTGCAGTACCGAAGCCACCAGCGTGTGTAGGACCGCTAGTTGCACCAACGTGAAATCCTTGGTGCCAAGCTATATTGAGTCCATCGCCTTCAGACCCCCTCTTACAACTGCGACCGTTTGTCCAAGTGGTAGTCGCGCCTCCGTTAGCAACCCATAGCCAGTCGTCTCGGCCCTTGAAGCAAAATTAGTACAGTAGATTTAGGTCAAGACTATTGACGCCTCCATGGAACAAAATAGGAGATGGACGGAACTTACATCACCGTTGATATCTTCAAAACGTGTACCAGCAAGATCACCCATACCCTTGCCCTCAAACCTCCTTCCCAATGGCTGCCAGTACGCTGGTTTATTGTCAACACCGCCATTTCTCCAGACGTAAACATCTCCATTGGTTGCAAGACCGATGAAATCTGCACGGCCATCACCATCCTAAAGGGGTGATTAGCTCGATAGTCTTGACAAGATGTTTAGGCTGGAAACTTACCATATCAGCTAATCTGACTTGCGCTTGGGGGTAAGCTGGGTCTGGAGCTTTAATCAAGCCGATGGGAGTCCATGTTGGAGGGTTTGCGCCACCTCCGTTTCCATTGTTGATAGAAGCATAGATTGCTCCATCGGGTCCGATGCAAGCAAAATCATCAAGACCGTTTGCATTGAGGTCGACGAAGACAATTCCTCGAGGAATACAATTGTCGCCGACCTTCATGTCACTGATTTTCGTGAACATACCATCGCCATCATTTCGCCAAACTCCATAGCTAACAGCACCACTTCCGTCAGCTGCATCAAACCATCCAAGAAGATCATCACGATCAGAGCGGAAAATTCTCGCAAAAAACCATTGATCTCTATCGAAATCACTGGTAATGGTCAGACGTGTACCCATTCCCACACTGTCGTGGTAATAGATGCTATCGTCGTCTCCACTACCTGTCTGAGTTGGGGCTCCCGGACTGATTCCATTTCCAAACACCTTGTTGCAAAGAGGGTTCAAAGTGTTATCGTCAAGTGCTGCTGATGGCTTTGGTGCACTGATCTTTCCTTCTGATAGAGCCACGGATATGGCGTTCCACCAGATGGATGCCATCTTCTTGTGGCCGACATCATTTGGATGCGTCGTATCGTCGTAATCGGTCGTCAAGCTCAACCACCCACTTGCCTGACTATTTGGCGGGTCCTAATAATGGAAGTAATAGTTAGCTCACACTTTAATGAGAAATGTCACATTGGCTTGTCTAGAGCCTTTTTTTATACAAAAGGGACTAAACGTACCATATCCGCAAGTATAATGCGCTTTCCGGCCTTGCGATAATCTGCAACAAGTTGACGGTACATAGGATTGACGATAGCACGATTCTGCTTTACAACATCCTCAGTGTTGTCGAGAATAGTTGAGAGAATAATGCAAGTGTCAGGGCTGATATTCTTCCAGAGATCGTCGATGAGAGCTCTCATTCTGTTTGCAGCATTGGGAATATCGATACTTCGACTACAATCATTGGTTCCAGCATTGATGAGGATCAAATTGGGCATGTACTTGTAGGACAGCTTGCCTGCAGCATGTACTTCCTCGATGATGTGACCCGAAGTTGCTTCACAGTCCTGAAAGTAGTGAGCAAAAATGATCATATGGAAATCGTGTAAAAGTAACTTGCATTGTCCTTCATGGAACCAGCATGCTTTGTGCCCACCATGTTGACCGCATGGCCCATGAAACGTGCCTGGTCTCTCACATGTTTTTTGAATCTGGTGATTTTGTTAGCTGTGACCTTTCATGCTGGACTGCTTGCTGTGTTGACATACCCGTTTCCAGTGGATGATCCTACTCCATTTGCGATGGAGGCACCATGTACCATAATTCTAAGTTCGACATTGTCTCTGCCCACAAGAGAAGACGATGTAAGTCGGTCGTATCCTCGCAATTGAGTAGAGTTTCCCGGAGGGACGGGCAGGCGAGGGTCGACAAAACTCGGGGCGGCATGAACGAAGACGCTCGCAGAAAGTAGTACTCCCCAACGGGAAGACTCAAAGACACGCATTGTGCTGCGATCTTGCGAGTTGTCTTATGCTTACAGAAAGTACTTTAGTGGGAATGAAGCTTCTTATAAAAACGAAAAGAAACTGTCACGCTATTACTGGCCATGTCGCAGGAAGCCACCGCGCGTCCACACTTCGTCCCAATGTCACCGTTGCGCTGAAGGGCTAATTGCCTTCAGAGTCCCAATAATCTCACGATCGCAATATCCCAAAGCAGAAGTTGTCAATGTAGAAATATCCAGACTGCATGATCACAATCCTTCTTAAATCCTTCGCACTTCGCGAGCCAGACCATTTTCAGCATTTTATTTGTGCAAAATAGATTCTAGTCGTGTTATCGTATTCTGACCATAAATACACCGCTTAGACGACAGGGCACATACCACCTCAACTGCCGTGCAAGTTGAGGGTAAGATTGCAAGTAAACGGCGATATTGACGTTTCTGGAAAGATGCATGGGTCGTCCGGCTTTGCCCTTTATGGCATCCAGATTACTGTAGAGCTGGGTCTTTTTAGCCTTGATCGTTAGAAAGTAAGGGAACTGACCTTCAAGACTTGATGAACAGTTCTAGCATGAACTACCACTGCCTTACCAAAGGCAAACTTCAATTTTCAGATGTTCAATATCGATCAAATTTGTATGACATAGCACAAAAGAAATTTCAATGGAAAGAAGTAATTAGTGATTATTCAACAATATCATGCAACACTTGAAAAGATAGTAGGAACGGAGGATAACTTCTGGAAAGAGCCACCTCCATACTAGCGGCATACAGGATTCCAGGCACCAACATTAGCATGGCGCTTTCCCCTTTCAAGGAAGCGTATATCGTGAAAGCCAAGATTGTTAAGCACCAATGTCCAGGGCTTGAGCTCCTTCAGATAAGTCGGTCAGGTCTGGAGTTTGGATTCCGCTCGCTGGAAGTTCAGTCTATTGGCCGCGGTGTACGAGATGTGAGCTTTGTTTCTTGGCAAAGGAACAGTGCCAAGACTTTAACATCAAAATAAAGGGGATAAGTTGACCTTAATCTGCCTTGGAGTAAATTCTAGCTAATTTGGGGTAAAACCTAGAGTGTGGGAGATGAGTTACATACCATGCAATGCCCATGTTAACGCAATTCGTACCAGCATCGCCTTCTATCGTATCTGCTATCCGTGACCCCAACGACATTAACCCTTCTTCGAAAAGACAAAATTAACCTTGCAATTCATATCGCACAATGCATTTGCTAGCACATCATCCTCCAAACTCTTCTTGGCATCCACCACCTCCTCGTTCTCATAGCCAAAGGCATCCAGCATCTCCCCGTTGAACAGGGAGGTATCAATGTGCTTGTACCGCATCAGTGACTGCATTTTACTTTTTGTCTTCTTGAGTCGTTTAGCCTCCTCTTCGTCGTCTGCCTGCTTCTGGATTGCGTTCACGTTCGCTTTGGTGCCAGGGACTGTACGGAGAGGATTTATTGGGAGAATGTCGTCGCTATCATCTCCCGAAACTTCATCGTCGGCAGGCTTTGGTGTGTGGGCTTGATCCTCCTCTTCGACTTCTAATGAAAGGGGCTCCAATCCCATACCTCCACAATCGCAACCCAGAAGATCATGAGTTTGACAAGCAGCGGCTAGATCAAGCCGAAACAAGTCTCTGAGCTCCGCAGTAGTGAAACTAGATTCATTCTTCTTCCCGTCAACAACACTATCGGCCAGACCCCTCTTGGTCAATTGTCTTTGATAGACCTTCTCATCCATGCCACCAGCCATCAAGAATCTGTATATCTTTACGGGAAGTTTCTGTCCATCTCGGTGAATCCGGGCCATAGCTTGTAAATCTGTGGAAGGATTCCAATCAGGATCAAAAAGCACGAGCCTCGATGCACCGATGAGATTGAGCCCAGAACCCCCCGACTTCGCAGAAAGAAGGAATGCAAAATTCTTGGAAGCGGGTGTCTTGTTGAAAGCATTGACCAAATCTTGACGTTTCGCCGTTGGTGTGCTGCCATCTAGTCGAAGATATGTGAGGCCAAGAGTTGCAAGGTGCTTTCCAATGATGTCCAAAGTAGCAGTATAGTTGGAAACAATGACAATCTTTTCCGTTGTTGTCGACGACAGATGCTTGAGCAGGCTATCAAGTACCCGGAATTTGCTGCTGGCTCTTACAGGTGCCAGGTCCAAAAACTGCTTGGGGATAACTTTGAGTAATTCGGCGACATTCGGATTAGTAGGTGCAGAGCCGTCTTTTTGTTGTAGTAAGCTGGGGGCGTTGCACACTTTTTTGAGCAAAGTAATAAGTTGTAGTGATGATTCAGACCCTCCGCCCAAGACTTTGCCACAGAATGGAGATTGAAGTACATGATTGTACACTTGAACCTGGGCCTGTGTTGGCTTGCAGTAGACGACATACTCTGTCTTTGATTTGAGAAACTCAGCCATGATTTCTGCTGTTCTCCGCAAAATGAACATCTTCGTTAACGATGCTAATTCTTCTGATCGTGCAGCGCCCTTCTCAATATCTCCTTCGGAAGCTTCAGGTTGTCGACTCTTCAGAATCGGCCCTTCAAACTCCTTCTTGAAGGTGTTGTATGTTGAGAGTAGCCCAGGATTGACGAAATCGACCATGGTATAGAACTCCGATAAATCGTTCTGGATCGGAGTTCCAGATAGAATGATCCTTCTATGTGTGTTGAGATTCTTGATCGCCTGTGCTGACTTGTTCTGGGACGTTTTGAGTCTGTGCCCTTCATCTGCAATCACAATATCAATTCCAGCCCCTCTTTTCAATTCCTCTTGTACGGATCTAAGCTTCTCGTAGCCAATGATCATGACACTGTAGCTCCTTCCATGAGTGAAATCCGTAAGTCTGTCCTTTTTGCTCTCCGCTAAGAAGACACCTATCCTTTCATTACCCAGCCACTTTCGAAACTCGTTTTTCCAGTTGTCTATCAGGGTGACCGGGCAAACAATCAGGGCTTTCTTGATCACCCCGTCAGCGCCATTGATAGGATTCTGCTTTAGCAGTGTCCAGATAAGTGTAATTGTCTGCAAAGTCTTTCCCAAACCCATTTCATCAGCCAACACAGCACCGTTACCATTAAAATTACGCAGACCCATTACACACTCATAGAGGAATTTGACACCTTCACGTTGATGCTTCCGTAGATGCCTTCCAAGAAACGGATCGACAACTACATCGACAATTTGTTTTCCTTTCGGACACTCCGTAGGTCGTTTCATAACAATAGCATTGGGAGCCATGGGATCGTGGCGTGGTTGGGGAACTCCAGTAGATTTCTGGGGCATTACAGTTGTTGAGATCAACGGATTCTTGAAATGAGCCCCCATCGCCACGCTCTTCTTCGGAGCACCGTAGAAACTTTTGACTGTTATCTCTTCGAAATCGGTGGTACCTTTCTTCGCTCCCAAAAGTGGCCCTTTGACCTTGGGGATGGGCTTTTTCGGAGCTATTGGACTACTACTTTCACCTGAGCTGGCTGTTCGTTTCGAAGAGGTTTTCAGAAAGGGCCGTCCAGCAAGGAAATCGGCTTTCGATATGGTCGAATCAACCTCTATTTCCTTTCCTCCAATGCTTAATGTGCTGCCTGGAAGTAAGGCATCATTAAACATGACCTTTCCCATCTCTCGCCCAGAAATATCTTGCAGTCGAGCGTATCCCCCTTTCAAGGACAGAATACCGTCCCCATCCCAAGTCTTGTGTTTCTTCGTAGTAAACTTTCGCCTAAATGATCACTATTAGATAGTGTACTATAGGAGGTTTACAAGGACGAACCAGAGGACGTTATAGTAACCTTCAGAAGACTGTGACGATGAATCTGCGATAGCTGCTTTTGGTTCATTGCCGCTATTCAAAAATAAAGGCTTTATGGGAGCGCTGACTGCCGAAGATACCTGGGTCTTGGGTTTGGGTGGGCTATCGTCGACGACATGAACGAACAAACGGCGTTTCTTGGTCGGCCTATGGAAGGGTTCGTCGTCTGAATCCTGTTCTGATGATGTTTGCTCTACTGTCAAGTCAATCGGATCTTGTTTGCGAATGGTGCTCTTTAGCAATGGCGGTTTGAAGGGCTTAAACATCTTGACTTGATGTTGTGGTTTGGTGGGTTTGTGGCGGAGAGGTCAACATGAACTTATTGAAAAGCCGTCATGACTGGCAACCGCGACTTCACGCGTCCACCATTTCACGCTAGTGTCAAGTCACGTGATAAAAGATAACCAGCGGGAAGCTTGCCCACTCCAACTCAAGCACAGGATGATTACGTCACAAGCCCTTGTGGAATTCAGATTGTGATGAGAAAGATCGAGAGTTTGCTAGCGAAGCTCAGTGGGCAGAACAATAGTAGTTGAAGCCAGTTTTGGGATTCTGATAGCTCCGGCACGGGAAGTCAAGAGAAAATATACCAAAAAGTCTTTCTTTTCGTTAATCTGCCCTACCTACCAGCCGACAATATTTTTTGGTGTGAAACATTTCTCCCTCTTACCCTCACTACTGTAGCATAGAGTCCAGACTTTCCCCCAGCACATCCTCAATCTTCACAATCCACTTATGCGTCTCCCTCTCCACCACATCATCATCATCCTCTTGCAACTCGCTAATAAATGGTAACATCTCTGGTAACATTGACAACCACTCCTCGCCCAGTCGATCAGTCAATTCCTGCTCGCATTTCACAGCTGCCAATCTCACACTCGCGGTCTCTGAGCGCATATGTTTCAGAATGGCACTGTTGAGCTCTCTGTGATGATCCGCTGAGTCGGCTGCTGCAGCTAATTCGACCACTGTAGGGATAAGCTCCTGTGCTAAAGGAAGGGACGATGCGTTCGTAAACTGGGCACAAAGAACTGGTGATATGACACTGAAGTGGGTTGGGGATTGCCAGAAATCATCCTGGTCGTGCTCAAAGCATTTTTGGAGAGTGCGAAGAACCTTTGCCCAGAGATCTGTAGATTCTTCGTCCTTGGGGTTGACGTTCTTCAAGATATCGACAGCACTATCGATTGTGTATGTGGCGTAACTGGTGACAATCGATTTTAGGTTGTCAAAGAACACTGCCATGAAGCCATACAAACTCTGAAGACGCAATGTGCGACCGGCCTTATCCTTTTTGGGCAAAGAAGCAGGTACTGTTGTACGTGCTCCTTGGCTGGAAGCTGGAACTGAACTAGATGTTGCCCATTCGACAAGACTGGCGAATATTGGTCGGAAAGTAGCATCATTAAACTTGTAAATCATCTTGATTGCAATTTCATTGATGTTTCCTTCAATCGCGGTCAGGTTCGCCAAAGAGTCAGGATCAGAAGTGAGGGTCCATTGTCTTCGGAGATCAAAAGCGCTCCGGAAGATTCTTGCCAAAATCTGGGAATACTTGGTAACAACACTCTTGGGATGATGGTCGATGGCAATGCTGAGAACTTGGAGGTGTTCTGACAATGCCTGTCATGTGTTAGCGAAAGAAATTCGAGCTATTGTAATATGACTTACTGTTGGGCCAAGGCTAGCAGCTCTTTCCCAGTTCTCCTCCAAAGCTCCAAACATACTCTTAGCATCAATTTGCTTTGCAGCGAGTTGCAGACACTGCACTCTATTTTCATCTGCCTCGTCGTCCAAATCGGCCTCGGCCGACGAGTTGGAGATCTTGAGAAGTCTCTCCAGATATCCGCCAGATATCATGTAAGGCAGGTATTGGATGAGCGAACTGATAAATGCGAACCCGGCATTGTGCAACTTCTGCGCTTCTTCGTTGTTGTTGATACTGCCCTCCATGTAATTCAACGATGTAGGAATAGCCACTGGAAGAACAGATACAATTCCTTCACGGAGGATCTCGACCAAAGATGCAAGACATAGAAGAGCCATGATTCGGAGGCGTGCATCAGATTGCCCGAGACAGTGGACACTTGCAATAGTCTCGGCGGCAGCGGCAACAGCTTCAATGTCTTTCTTTCCGTACTTCTCTGATATCTTGTCAACGCAAGCCACTGCAATGTGTTTGTAAAGCACGTCTTTTGACTCTCGAATAATTGCTGTAAGTTGAGGCAGGAAACCTAACATTGCTGCTCTTGAGACAGCATTGGAGGCGCTCTCTTGATCGATACGGACCTCCAGAGATCGTAATACTTTTCGGCGTAAGGACTCATTAGGTCTATCGAGCAAGCTCTCTACAGACTTAACGAATTCGCTGGTTGTCAAAAGTCCGAGAAGACTTTCCAACACGTCTCCGCAAGCGGCATGCAGTGGTTTCTGTTCTATCAATGAATCCGCGAGTGTCAAAAGCTTCTCAAGCAGTACTGAGTAGATATCGCGTACTCTCGCAGCGTCCATATCATCTTGGTCAAGTACCCTCGCAGTTTGCGATACAAGTCGTGGCTGCGAAAGGAGTTCCGGTAACAAACTCAGCTCATTGAAAGCGAGCTGGTAAGGATCAGACCTTCCTTCTTCATTGGTGCCCAGAAGTACGGCGGAGTATGTTGGCTTTGGCTTGAAGATGTCCGAGATTAGGTCGAGATACTTGACAGCAGACTGAAGTTGAACTTCAACACCGAAAGAAGAGGAGATCTCAATGGCAAAAGCCTTGATATCATTGATTGGGCCATATTTGTCGATAAGCATCGCGAGCAGAGCGAAGAGGAAGTCGTCGGCTCCTAGTGTTTGAACAAGAGAGACAAACAGACCTCTGCGACGATGAGGTGGGACATGTTCATACGCTGCAATAAAGCTGAGAAGTAATTCTGATGCACCAGTAACAGGACTTCCTTTCTCTTTTCTTAAAGATGAGATGAGAGGAGGAATGACTTCGCGAATGGTTTTGTTGATGACATGTGCTGAATATTCATCGTTCTGTCGCAGAACTGAGTTGCCCATAAACGTGAATATCGGCATGACGCTGTGAAGAACAAGCTCGGGGGCAGTTTCC
>JBAMDN010000677.1:0-67608 GCA_037074945.1 Tetracladium marchalianum | reverse complement strand
CCAAGCCACGCGAACATAGTTCTCGTCGTCGCCACTGTTATGCTTGAGCATAGGTCCATATCTCTGAGATTCTGTACCATGTCTTTCGTTCCTCGGTAGAGGAGAAAGAGTTGTATGGTACAGTGTCCGGAATGAATATCTTTTCGACAAGTTCTTTGCTTTCATGAGGAAATAACTCTTGCAATATAGAGAGATCAACATCGATTTTAACTGGACCGTGGAATCCATTTAAAGTCCGGGATGGAGAGGTGATGCTGTGTCGGTTGGCAGAGGCTTTGGGGGTGGCAATTGGCGATGAGACTTTACCTACGCTTTTTGGAGTTTTTGCCTTTGGGGTTTCCTTAACATAAACTTCTTTGGTACTAGATTCCACTTCATTCTCTTCGTCCGAATCTTCAAAGTCCCCGAGATCATCTGTCTCATTTTGAGGGCCCCATACTTGAGATGCTTTCTGACTACTATCTGCTGCTTCTTTTTCCTCCTTTGTTGTTTCACTGACCAAGTATTCGGCTCTATCTTGGCCTTTAGGAAAATGTGTCTTTGGAGCCCGAGATCCCCTGGGCTCCTCGTCCATGGAAGATCTGGGTGATTCGTGCGGCCCATCCTCATGTTGACTGCCGATTGATAGAGAGGAGGAAGGTCTGGAAGATGAACGATCATTTTCTGCTGTACTATGTCGCTTGATCTCTGTTGTTGTAATCGTTGCAGAATCCAATCTAATATTCTCCTTCTCCCTTCCAGCTTCATCGTGTTCGGAGTCTTCAGAATCAAAGTCAGAGCCACCATCGGATAGCGAAGGATCGACACCTGCTTGCACATCTTGATGTGTAGCAACAATGCCGGTGCCCCTTTCTTCTGTTCCCAACACGTCGACTTCCACATCAGTGCCCTTCTCTTCGACCTCCTGTACTACATCGTTTCGCAAGAATTCAGTGGCCCAAGGGTCTGGGGATGACTGGCGTATCGAAGTTTTTGGTAAAGGACTGGGTGCCAGCTTTGGCGGATCTGACAGGTTTGTATTCTCTCGCCATGTTTTTCCTAATTCCTTGGTGTGGACCGCCGATTCTTCATGTTCCCCAGAATTCCTATGCCATTGTTCATGCTGTCTGTTGAATTCCAGAATCCCCCTAGCATTTGCTTTCACTGGCTCTGAAGCCCAGTCCCCAAAGTCGTCGTCCTCGTCCCCGTTATCCCAGGGCGAATTGGTCGTTTCTCCCAAAGCTAGCGTGGGCGTTTTGTTTGCTGGATGATGTGTCGGATTGGGGTCCCCCTTGAGCTCTTTTTTATTACTTGGCTGCTGGAATTGTTCTTCTTCAGCCCACGGTGAGCCCCACGGGTCGTCCATAGCAAAAGATATAGAGCTTTCCTCTCATTGTATTATGGGCCCTGGCGTAGATATGCAAACATCATTGCCTGGCAATGAGCTATGTTGACGAATGCTTGAACGCGGGTTGGCGGTTGTCGAAACCAAGACACAGGGCAACGCAACATTCAGCCGAGCCGAACGTCACCACCCAAAGCGCGAATTCCGATCCGGAGATCCAAAAGATTGCTAATCCAGATAAACAATTTGTTTTCCCCCATCCCAACATGCGACAACCCCAGAACACCGCAGACTGAAGCGACTTTATAAAACTTTTAGGCAAGATGTCTCTAGATAAAGTCAAGAATATTGTGCTGGTATTTCTAGATCTTTATCTCTATTTCCTTTGACAGCCCCTCTAACGTGTTTGACTAGGTTCTCTCTGGCAAAGGTGGCGTAGGAAAATCCTCCATAACAATACAACTCGCCCTCTCCCTCTCTCTCGCTGGTCACTCTGTTGGAGTCCTCGATATCGATCTGACTGGTCCATCCATACCACGCCTCTTTGGCATCGAGTCGTCCAAAGTCACACAAGCTCCTGGAGGATGGGTTCCAGTGCCAGTACACCCAGCGAATGCCTCAACTGGCATTGGATCTCTCTGTTGTATGAGCTTGGGCTTCCTACTACATCAACGAGGCGATGCTGTTGTTTGGCGCGGCCCTAAGAAGACGGCCATGGTTCGACAGTTTTTATCAGATGTGCTCTGGGGTGAACTTGACTATCTACTCATCGATACCCCGCCTGGAACTTCGGACGAACATATCTCACTTGCAGAAACGCTCCTGAAGAACGCTCTTCCAGGACAAGTGAAAGGCGCAGTGGTCGTGACAACTCCACAAGCTGTCGCCACAGCGGATGTGAAGAAAGAGTTGAATTTCTGCAAGAAGACAAGTATTCGTGTCATTGGAGTGGTGGAAAACATGAGTGGTTTTGTTTGTCCAAACTGCTCAGAATGCACCTATGTCTTCAGCAAGAGCGGGGGTGAGGTCATGGCAACGGAATTTAAAGTCCCCTTCCTAGGCAGTGTGCCTATCGATCCTCAATTCGTTATGCTGGTGGAAACTGGCAAACGACCAGTATATCCAGTCGGGACAAAAGTCAATGGTGAAGAATTCAATGGAAATGAGGAATCCTCGGTCGAACAGAGAAACCAGGAAAACGTAGCTGGCGCCATTTCGAAGGATCCTGCTCATCTAGTTTTGAAGTATCAAGACTGCTCACTATCTCCCATCTTCAAGACCATCACAGAAAAAGTCGTTGCGACAGCGGAGGGAAGAGAGGAGCTACGGGTCTAGTCGAGACTGCTCCAGACCCTTGGTTTGTGTCAAAGATTTGGGGAGATGCATGACTCTCACATTCCCAAATCCAACTTATCAAACCGTGCGAAAGCCTAGAGCTCCCCCGCCATAGCCTGGGGAATAATTGACCCAAGTTAGGGGAAATTAGGAGGCGAAGAAAACCCGCACAAACTCTGACGTTGTCATATGCCGAATAAGCTAATGATTAACGAGTCTTGGAGGCCCGCCAGTCGGCATATTTCCTGGATAGTGGAATAAGTGCGCTGGTGTAAAGTTGAGATTACTTGACTTTGACAGTCTGGTTCAAACGATGTTGAAGGATGAAACGATTGAAAGGGATGCTTTCCAACACAACACTTCATCCCAACTCTTGACGTGTTGCGTGCTGGCCAATAGATATATCCTCTATGAATTGATTCATTGAGCCTGTCTTGGCACCATTCCTTCATCTCATCCCTTATGGTCATTCTTGACTTGAGCCAAGTAGTCCAAACGGCCGAGTCGCTGCCAACCGTTAGAACAATCTTAGTCCGGTACAGTATGATTTTCACGAAGATGTCGGCTACAGCCCTTTCTAATGTATGAAGCCAAGGGGTTACTTATTTGCTGCGTCTTGGCTCAGTTGAAGATGCTCTTGTGATGACTAAATCTAACTACAAGTTACCAACGGCTGAAAAGTGATGAAAATATGCAATTGAGAATCTCTTCACTCAGTCTTGGTTGTCTCATTCAAACGAATAGTCTTCCTTGGTTGACAAGCAGGTCAGAATACTTACCTCTGCAAAGAAATGTGACTGGGAGGACAGCACTCTGGAACGAAGGTTTGCCAATCCGGTCGCATTTATTTCAAAGTTTCATGACTCGAGCATATCGGTTCTGAAGTCCTTCTAGAAGACCTGGTCAGTGTGCCTATTATATTACCATGTAGCAAGTCGTAATACTACAAAGTAATAGTCGTTAGTCTTTCGAATGTCGTACTCCCCCGATTCGTTCATTTCAACAATCTGACGTCTCCGGGTTATAACCCTGCAGCGCCACCCGCTTGACCAAGCCGTTGACTAATGGTCAATTCAACTTGGCGTGCATCAGCCGCGCAGAGATCGGACGTCGGGATGTTGAAACGTCGAGAAGAGAGGAATTCTCGCTTGTTCGGCACCTCACAACATCATGAGAGAATCGTTGAAATACACGCCAGATTAGATACCACCTGCAGCAAGTGCTTCGTATGGTTGGAAATAGTCGAAAGATTAAGATGCGAACCTTTTGGCTTACACAAACTATGCTCAAACGATCCTACGGCGAATCCACAGTGACAAGTGCCAAACCCACAATTCCGAAGTAGCCGCTTGGTGGACGACGAGCTCTCCTCGCGCATAGTGGAGCAATTTTCCGTCATGATTCAGGTGTTCGTGTATTTTCGAGATTTCAACTCCTGAATATCTTTTCAAACACGCTGTCGCAAGATGGGCTCCAGGCAACAGAGAGAATCCATTGCTTTGGTGTTATGTTTTGCTATTTTTGTTGTCTTTGGTGTTCAATTTGTCGAAGTAATTTGACTCTTTCCGAGGTTCGCCTCCCACCAAGACATATCCTTAGCATCTCAATTGGCATTACAACTGTTTTCCCCAACTGCCCACGCATGCAGCACGGTTCATTTCTCCAACTCCATTCTTTGCGGGGCCACTTTCTGTAGGCAACCGTCTGAGCATTCCTTGCTAGAGCGAGACTACTTTCGGGTCACTTAACTGCTACGGGAATGGAACATCTTGTACCACTGATAAGGAAGGTGGTCTACTCGAATGAGGAGCCAGTATTTCCTTCCATGGTCATTCTCGAAGGTTTCGCTGTTTTCCGTGTTCGGATTGCTCAAATGATCCCGTCATGCTGCTGATACCAATGTTTGCAGATAACACTTGGCCGGTATGAGAACTGGTGATCGACGCGAGAAGGGGGTTGGCAATGACCTCTATAAAGTCAAAGGAGATTCCCCCCTTTTCGTGCCGGACAGGTGTATTCAAGTTCAGCGACTCTTCTTTCGTCCAAAAACCACCAGTCCGCGCAGCAACTCCATCGGTCGTCACCATGGAGGAACACAAGCCCACCTACGAGCCACAGACCGAGAAGAATGTCGGTGTCACACCTGACAATACCAGTGATGCCAACATTGTGACCTACCGCCAGGAAGAGAACAGGTTCACTCGATGGGGTATCAACGCTGAGTCCTTCCAACGAAGGAAGGAAGAGAATGGTATCACTTCTTTGAACCAGACCATGAAACCCCGTCATCTCCATATGGTAAGCCCCGGAGAGGCTCCCCCTAGAATCTAACCGACGAGCTTGCTAACTTTACTCTAGATCGCCATTGGAGGCTCGATTGGTGCGGGTTTCTTTGTTGGTTCCGGAAGTGCCCTCAACAACGGTGGGCCAGGTGCTCTATTGGTTGATTTCATTATTATGGGTGGCATGATCTTCAATGGTATGCGATCTCTCAGGTTTTCGTTTCGCCTACTGATCATGTGACTATCCAGTTGTCTATGCCCTCGGTGAACTTGCTGTCATGTATCCCGTCTCTGGAGGTTTCTACACATACTCTTCGAGATTCATTTCTCCGTCTTGGGGTTTTGCTATGGGATGGAACTATGTTTTTCAATGGGCTATCGTTCTTCCACTTGAGTTGGTTGTAGCTGCGATGACTACGAAGTACTGGAACGATTCGATCAATGTTGCCGCCTGGATCAGTTTGTTCCTTGGTATTATCATTATCATTAATGTTTTCGGTGTTATTGGCTATGCTGAAGAGGAGTTCTGGTCCAGTATCCTAAAGCTTGGCGCTATTGTGGTCTTCATGATCATCGGTGTCATTCTCGGTTAGTGGTCCACCCCTTTGTTTACAACCCCAAACTAACTTAATAAGTCTGCGGCGATGGCCCTGAACGAGGTATCTACAACTCATACTGGGGTGCGCGTCTTTGGTACGATCCCGGTGCGTTTAAAAATGGCTTCAAAGGAGTCTGTTCTGTCTTCGTCACAGCAGCTTTCGCCTTCTCTGGAACCGAATTGGTCGGATTAGCCGCAGCCGAGTCTGAGAACCCAGCCAACCACCTGCCCAGCGCAATTAAGCAAGTCTTCTGGCGAATCACTATCTTCTACGTTGTCGGTCTTATGTTCGTTGGACTCCTCGTCTCCTCAACCGACCCCCGTCTCCTCGGTTCCCAGTCCTTCATCGATACTACCGCCTCTCCATTCGTTATTGCCGCCAAAGACGCCGGCCTCATCGGATTCGACTCCTTCCTCAACTTCGTCATCCTCGTTTCCGTCATCTCCATCGGAAACAGTGGTATCTACGGTGGATCTCGTACACTCACTGCTCTCGCCGAGCAAGGATACGCTCCACGCATTTTCCGATACATTGATCGTGCCGGCCGTCCTCTCTTTTCTACCATCGCGATTCTACTCTGCGGTTTCATCGCCTACATTGCTCTCAGCGCAGACTCATCCACTGTCTTCGACTGGCTCTTGGCATTGTCCGGTCTCGCTGCCCTCTTCACCTGGGGATCTATCTGTCTCGCGCACATTCGTTTCCGCAAGGCTTGGGCTCACCAGGGTCATACTTTGGATGAGATTCCTTTCCAAGCTGCTGGTGGTGTTTATGGTTCTTGGTTAAGTTTGGGTATTATCGTTCTGGTTTTGATTGCTCAGGTATGTTTATTTCTCTACCTCGCCAAAGATTGAGAAGATATCAGATGCTAACATGATGAAAACAGTTCTACACAGCTCTCTCACCAATCGGCACAGTCGGTGCAGTCGGAACTGCCGAAGGCTTCTTCAAGTCTTACCTCGCCGCCCCAGTCGCTTTGTCCTTCTGGGCCATCGGATATTTCTGGAAGGGAGGCTTCTGGTTGAACATTGATCAGCTTGATGTTGATACTGGAAGACGACCAGTCAACTGGGATGTTATCCATGCCGAGAGGACGAGAATTGCTGGTTTGCCATTCTGGGGAAGGATGTTGAAGTTTTTGTTTTAGTTGATAAATTTACAAGATGTGATTTTGTATAATAAACTAGGAGAGATCAAGAGTAATAAATACTCGATGTATATCAAATATCCGACGTTGTTTTGGGTCCTTAGCGAGAGCATCCACAAGACAGCATCGGGATGAATCTGATGATAATTCATGTGAAATAAATACTCAAGAATTTAAAGGAATGGTGTATGAAGATACAGTTGGATTGTAGTAGAATCCATCATTCGAAAGAGCATTATAATAATTGTCTGAATGGAAATAAAATCAATATCCGAATACTCACTTATGCTTGCTCTACACCCTCACCCCCAACATCTTTCGAATGTCGCTCTTTTGGGAAGGCGGTCGACTATGTTCCAGCAGAAACATTCGAATAGTTTGCCATTTGAAACCAATTCTGATGGCCATTCAAATGACAATAGATGTTCTGATAGCGAAGTGAGATTACCTGGTGTTTCAACCATTTCTCAACTATTATCCAACTATTGACGGGAGTTTTGCCTTCCATGAGCCCTGCCTATCATGGTGGTGATGCTCAAGTGTCAAGCCAGCACTTTGACTGCCGAACCACCACACTAGATCTGCACAACATCAACAACCCTCACAACATTAACAACAACAACAACAACAACACATCCTCCACGCAATTGTACAACGCATTACACAGTCCGCTCACAAATGACTCAATAACCACTATCACACAATGAGACTTGTCATCAATCAATTCTTCTTCAAAACAGCCCCATTAGGACTCTACTTCCTTAGCCCCGCATCGGAGACTAGACCTCAAAGCGGTAGGTCATCTAGCAAAAGCTTATCTCCAACAACCTTCCTCGCCTCTCACCCATCCATCAAGATCTGGGGGTTTTCTCAACATACCTTATGACTTGCCTAATCCATGTTGTGCATGTCCATCTCCCGCCATCATTGCTTGTATGCCGGCCGGCATTGGAGCAGCTGATGGGGTGCCATTGCTACCTAGCTTCCTGTTCGAGAAGGACGGAAATGCCAATTACAGTGCTTGAGCGTGAGTCTTGAGGAAGTATAAATGATGAGGACAAGAACGTCGAGTGTCTCACAGGGAAAGACAGAAACCTTTCTTGTTCTGTCCTCTTCTTGATTCTTCATCCTTTCTTTTCTAATCAACTCGAAGAGCGAAGAGCAGGTTGGGTTGCCATCATGAAGTTCTCCGTGCTCTGCTGTATCGCGAGCTTCGCGCCCGCGTTGACGATGGGATGTCTCCTCCCTGACGAACGAGCCGGGATACCAAGAGTTGTCAATCGTCGTCAGACAAGCACTGGTGTTCCCATTGGAACTGGTGATCGTTACTCTGCTGGTACGATCGCTCCAAGAGGAGTTGGAAGTCAAACTACCACTTTCACCACGATTTTGAGTGTGAAGGAGATTGCTAGTGCTTTGAAGGTATGTCATTCCTACTTCTCTGTCTCAAACTTTTGAATGGTAGAAGTGAAATACTGACGAACTGTGTAAAAGGGCCTCGCGAGCGTCTACGGCATCTCAACCTTCACCACGCCATACACAACCTACAATGGCGCCACCATCAGCGGAGGCAAAGTCGGCGGCAACGGCACCTGCAACAACGCCTACCGCGTGTACCTCAATGCAGGCATCCACGCCCGCGAACGCGGTGGTCCGGACGGTCTTCTCTTCTTCATCGGGGACCTTTTGTATGCCAACAAAAACAACCTTGGCCTCAAATTCGGCGCCAAATCCTACACTGCAGCTCAAGTCAAGCGTGCCTTTGCTACCGGCATCGTTTTTGTGCCGTTATCGAACCCGGATGGTGTGGCGTATGATCAAACTTCGAACAGTTGTTGGAGAAAGAATAGGAACCCGAATACCGGGACTGGATCGTCGTCGGTGGGTGTGGACTTGAATAGAAATTTCGATTTTGTTTGGGATTTGAATAAGTGGGCGCCGAGTGTGAGGGGTGATGTTGCTTCGACTAGTCCTTCGTCGGAGGTGTATCATGGTATGTTAATCACTTTTGTTTCCTCTTTCGTTTTGATCTCTCGTTTCCGTTATTCGATTTCTCCTCTCGTTTGCATTTTTCGTCAACCTTCTTCGTCAACAAAACAACCACTGACCTTTACACAGGAACTGCTGCCTTCTCCGAACCCGAAACGAAGAGTATCAAGTATGTAATGGATACCTACAGCAAAGTCCGCTGGTTCATTGACCTCCACTCCTACGCCGGCGACGTCCTCTACAGCTGGGGCAGCGACGACGTGCAAACCACGCGCCCAACCATGAATTTCCTCAACTCCGCATACAACTCCGTCCGAGGTATCCTAACCGACACACCCGGCGTCGGCACAGGTTACGGTGAATACGCCCCTCCCACCGAAAACGCCGACAACATCGCCGCGGCCAGACGCATCGGCGCCGCCATGTCCACAGCCGGCTCCCGAACCTACTCTGTCATTGCCGCGGCAGATTTGTATCCTACCTCTGGTGCGAGCGATGATTATTCCTACTCGAGACATTTTGCGGATACCAGCAAGAATCTGATTCATGGGTATACGATTGAATTTGGTTTTGGGAATTCCGCTGCCAGTTGTCCGTTTTATCCCACACAGGCGCAACATAATAAGAATTTGCAGGAGATTGGAGCGGGCTTCATGGAGATGCTCTTGGCGGCGGCGGATATTGGGGTTGGTGATCCTTTGGTTTGTTAGGAGGAGTGGCAGAACGTGAATGAGAGAGTAGTGTCGGTTGAGTGAGGAACGGGGAGGGATGATGATCTTGTGACACGTGTAGATTTGATGAGAGAGGTGAAATCAGAACGACTCTGAATAGGTGCCTGAAAGCAAACTTGAACATATTCTTGGAAGAGGAGACTGAATCGCTAGGTTATAACTGACATATTCGTTTCTGTGCACTAGTGATTGCCCCTGGTCACTAGATATCTGGTATATTGATCAAATTTCTTGAGATTTCAATTTCCTTTTCATGACTGACCTTGGCCCTCGAAGGGTTACTTCACTTTTTTTGTTTTTCCATTTTTGAAAAGGATAAGCAATAAATTCAACTCGAACCATTCAATCCTATTATTCTGTGTTCTTTTCTCAAAAAATTGTCAAAAAGAAGATGTATTCGCTGCGCTCTTTAGTCTGGTGGAATCCGCGTTCAGAACAAAGTACCACCCCAACCACAATATGCATCTCTTTGTTCACCCGCCCAACAATATTCACGTCGCCGTCAGTATTGACCTCGAACATGATATTTGCAATATTCATCGCAGATACGAAAGCTAATGGGTCCATATCACTCAATCGAAAGATCTCGCCTTTGGTATCAAGGGTCACTAGACGATGAACTCAGCAACCTCAAAGCACAAACGCAACATCTCTAGAACCTCATCATCAGGAGAAAGTTCCAGATCACGATCTCATCGAATTTTTTTTCTAAATCAAAAGCACATGCAAGAGAAAGATCTCATACCGACAAGATAAATCCAGGTCGCATCCGACTTGCACATGGAACACAACCACCTTCTCGGCCAGGGGTACAACGTCACTCTCCACCAACCCCATGGAGTTTCTTACCTCATCCTTGCCGGCAACATCGGCTCTCTGTGGTATCAAAATTATCAATTTGAGTTTCGCGCTTGGTTGATCGGGGTATGTGAGAAATACAAAAGAGTTTTTAATGTAGCGGGGAATACAGACTGTCGTGGTACGACGCTAAAACACGGACGGACATAATGTGTTGAGACAGTGGATGAAGCATGTGGATTTTGAGGACAGGTTGAAGTTTTTGGAATTTAAGAGGTATGATTTGAACAAATTCGAGAGTGGGGTGAGTATTCTGAGTTGTACATTGTGGTCGAAGTTGGATGTTGATGATACGGGGTTTGTGAAAACAGTAGAGGGGAGAGAGGAGGGGAATGAGGATAGTGGAAACACGGAGAATACGATGCAAAGGCATCATGAGAGGTTTTCAAAGTCATTAAAATGGTTAAGGGAGGAGATTGAGAAAGTAAGAAAGGAAAAGGGAGAGAGTCAACGCATTGTGGTGGTTACGCATCATGCTCCCAGTCGAACGCATACGGTTCGTGCGAATTACTTTCATCGGAAAGGGGTTCGATATACGAATGATATTTTGAGAGGGAGTGGGATGGATTTGAAGGAGGTTGACTTTTGGGTTTTGGACATACGCATTTTATTTATGGTGAGAGGAGGGTGGATAGGACGAGGATTTTTTCGAACGAGAGGGTGGTGGATTGCGGGAAAATGGGGAGAATAGGCATAGAATGGCGGTGGTAGAGAGGTTGGGGCATTGGAGGAACGACGGGTGGTTTGAGGTTTGATCTTCCTCAAAGATCATTCATGACTCTTGATTCGTTGTGAAGCTGGTGGGTGATAGATAGATTTTAGGAACGAGAACCATGATGCAAAAGTGCGTTAAAGAGGCATTAGATCGAAAGATCTCTAGAGGTCAAGGACCATTTCCAATGAACAGTCCAGCAACTCCCATCAACATGCAAGGCATGTTACACCCCCCTGATAGACGAGACTCTCGTCCAGGTATCCCAATCATTTGGCAATGGTCGACAGCGAATATAGATCATAAAATGAAACGACCTCGAGATGGCATCCTCGAGGTCGAGATTAACGACAGATCCTTCCCTCTCAGAACATATATCATGACAGCGTCGACAACATAACGTTGCCAACAAGCCATAACCTTCGGCGCGCCACTATCTGGCGACGTGATGGAATTGATGCTCGTTGGAGAAGGAAACATGACCGTTGCGGTTCGTGAGAAAATATTTATTCTCAGAATCCCAGGCCTTGGCATCACGTGGAGGAGCTCTGCTGAGTCAGAAGCGCGCTGGCCAATCGAAATGAGATGACCTCCTTCATATTGCCGAGGGACCGATTGCTTCCGACCGCAGCAGTGAGCACATAGACGAAATATATCTTCAAATTCCATTGACATCTACCGCCAGAACGATTGAGAGGCGCCAGCAAGCTTGGAAGAAGTAGAAGCTTAATTATCATACTCCACTCCTCTAATATTCACGATGCTTTCACAAAGACTCGCTCAGCAATCGCTGCGCAGGCGTAAGTCGAGCTCAACTTGAACTCCATCTCAAGCAAAGCAACCTCTAATGAAATGACCCAGTCGCCGCCAGTGCTAGCAAGCCTTCAATCGCCTCGCAGATGATGCTCAAGAATACAGCTATCATTTCCTCCTCAACACAGACACGGTACGACGAACCTTCACTTCACATCTCCCCTTCCCCATACAACACAACCACATATGAGCAATCAAGCTAACATAAACACCTCCCTTCCAGCTCCGCAGCAAGCAAATCCCTCACCCCAAAAGACTCCCACGATATCCTCATCGCTCAACGCAAACTCCGCCCCGTCGCACCCCATCTCTCAATCTGGAAATGGCAAATCCCCATGACCCTCTCCATCACTCACCGAATTACTGGCGGTATCCTCTCAGGCGGCTTCTACGCACTCGGTCTCTCATACCTCGCATCCCCTCTCCTAGGCATTACCATGGATAGTGCCACCATGGCCGCGGCATTCGCGAGCTGGCCTATTGCGGCCAAGGTTGCGACCAAGTTCTTGATCGCGTTCCCGTTCACTTTCCACAGCTTTAATGGTGTCAGACATTTGGTGTGGGATTCGGCGAGTTTGTTTAAGAATCAGCAGGTTATTAGGACGGGTCAGCTTGTGGGTGTTTTGACTGTTTTGACATCGCTCGGTTTGGCTACTTTGACTTGAGGGGTTCGAGTGAGGGGGCTGAGATGGGAAGGGAAGGGAAAGGAAGGTACATATTTTTGAGGATGTGGGGAATGGAGAAGTGGAATCGTGCTGTATTAGTGTCTATCTCGGGTAGAGGGAGGGCATGCTAGTCTGTAACAAACATTGAAGTTTAAGTTTGTTTTTGACCTGCGCAGAGCACCAAGAGTAATAGTCTACTTCTGTGTGTGTTTCTTCGATCGATGTCTGATCATCTTCATTTCCTCAATGAACAGCAGTATATTGTGGGAAGTGCCAGGTATTCAAGATTACCCATCAACCAACAGATTTATCTGAGCTTCATTGTTTACATGTACTCAAATGTTTGTCACAACGACAGGCACATCAACTGTCTGACTACCAAGGCAAACCCCCACAAGTTGAATTGAACTAGTCCATACTACAAAACTGTAAATTTACATCGGTCTTGCTATTTGACCTCATCAAAGAGATTCTTAGGAACAATCCTACTATCGTCGCACTTCCCTCCTCTCTTTCACCGCTCGGCTCTTTCCAATGTTTCCTCTTTCTGTCCCTTACGTTTAACTTCCGCATTTTTCTACGCTTTCTGGCCCTTTCAACGACCTATCCTCTCACCCATTCACTCACTTTTCTGAATCAAACCTGGACACGGACTCGTACTCACCATCACCCTCCGCCTACTCACTCTTCGCTTATCTCCTTGAACTGAAATATGCACCAAGAACAGTTCTTCTGTTTAGGTATATAGTCCTACCCCACAGTGGATCCAATTGTTCCACGGTCATTGGAGACTGCACAAAACATTTCTCACTTCTTGATGCCGCTGGACGACCAAGCTCGAAACAGAAGTTCGCTTGTTTGAGTATACCGCTCTTTCTTTGTTGTTCTCAGTGAGAGGTCGGTTTGCGATTGTAATTGTGATTTAAGATTTCTGTTGCGGGCTGGATCGTAGTATTGATGAGCTCGAACTTGATGATATTAATGTCATGCCTCGCTGTCGTCAAAGTATTGTTGTCGATTCTCAACTCCCAAGGTCAGGTTGACAAATAGTTCTTTCCTAGGATCTTCAATCTCTTGCAAATAGGAAAAGATGGATGATGTGTAGAAGATCTGAGTTCTTGGAGTCTTCATTCGACTTGTGCCATCCACAAAACCCAGACAAATGACTGATCGATACAAGGAAGGAGTTTAAAATGCCTACCGGCGACATAATGACAATATAATTCGCACAATCTTCCGCCTTGTTAGGACTACTTATCCATCTTGCACAGTCTCCTGCAACAGTGCTGACAATACAAAATGTACTCTCTTGATGGAAGGGTGCGAAACTCATTTATGAGTATGAGGGACTCTAGGTCGAAAAAGCATTTGTCAAATTGAGGGAAGTGCAATTAAGTCATCATGGAGCGTCGCTGCTTCCTTCCATCCCACGATAGGCATTTCTGCCCTTTAAAGCTCGAGATGAACGACAAGATGGCGTTTCCTCGCTCTTTATCACCCAATTATATCCAGTTCCTAAGAAATATACTTAAAACGTTCCCCAATGGTTTCCTCAGACTTCAACAATACTTCACGTCCACACAACGCCCTTCTTGTGTTACCTCCGGAAATCCGATCTGAAATATTTACTTTCCATCTTCTCGATTACTTCAATTCCTCTCCGTTTCGCAGAGAGATCACATATCAAGTCACGGATCCACAATCATGGAACCAAGGAACTCGCTCAGATCTCGATGTCAGCGAACTGCCTCCCCTCGAACACGCACTTATTGGCGACAGGATGCTATACCGAGAGATATTTAGCATCCGTATCTCCATGAGCATCCTTGTAGTTCGACCATCGGAGCATCCAGACCGAAAAGATCTTGACATCAAGGAGATCCGGCGGATTTCCAAGAGAAAGAGCACCAAGAGGAAAATCCGGTATCCAGCTCCTGGCCAACACATCTCCCCCTTGGCCATCAGATGTGCACGAGAAGTGCGGTATTTGACATAGTGCTTCACTCTCGGTTGCAGTTGGTTATATCTGCTAATGCAATCAGTGTCCACAATCCCCTTCTCGACCAAGTATGCATCGACAGACACGAGGTCTCGATCGAACTCGGAAAAGCTCTTGTAGAACTCAGCAAGTGGACAGATCACAAAGTTCCCACACTCCGCATGCTCACCATTGTCTTTCGCGCTCCATATGTGAGTGCACGGATAGCCAAATTTCCAATCCCGAATTGCTCGTGTTCTTCATCTGCATCTCTCGCTTTGCACAATCACATGGGACATTTGGATCTCTCTCCTCCTCGTCATCCTCCACCTCCGAGAGCAGGAACTAACTGCTTACTACCCAATCACTCGCAGTACGCTTTGTACTTCCAGAACTATGATTTCGAACGCGAAGCTTTCTGGACGGGATTGGAGATGTTGGTCAAGAGGAGAGGGGTACATCAGTTGCAGTTGAAGCGGGATGATGGACAGGGATGGAGGGGAAATGGTCCCGATTTTGGTAGTTTAGGAACAGAATTGAGTCGGCAACTTGGTGTACAGGGGATGGCAGAATTAATTGATGAGTTCAGCCATATCAAATACAATAGGGTTGTTTATCCATATACTGGAGTGGCGGAGACTTGGAAGGCAGAGAATGGAGGGAGATTGACTTGGAAGGAAACAACTGAAGAAATCGGCAATTGTAAGGATCCTCAAGCAGACGCCACAAAATCTTGAAGGACTCAGATTTATCAGAGTTGTTGAGAATGGAAGGCAAAGTAGAGAATAAGGAATGAACTAGAACTCTAGATTGGAAGAAGGCCTGAAGTCCAGAACATACCAAACTTAAACCCAGTTTCCCACCCAACGCGACGGAGAAGCCCAATCTTGAACGTGCAATCTTCTGATCTAAGGACAGCTTTCTTTAGACGTCTGAATATGCTTCAAATATACAATCCAATCTAATCATGGAACACTCACCTTTCCAGGCCCTCTGCCTGCCCGCTAAGCCCCATTTAGGAAACGAATATATTCTCCTTTGATGCTCTCTAATATCCCCAGATAAAGGCCAAAAAAGCATTCGGAGTCCTTCTTCGTGATCATCTATCTTGCCTTTTTGGACGTTGATTTGTGTTGGGTTGATTTCGTCGATGACCGGGCTCATGATTGGAGTCTGAAGTGATGCTTTACAAAGTTCATCCCACTCGTACTGATTGTATACCAGTGAACTGTATTTGCCTAGCTGGATTTCAAGTTATCGTTCCTCCTAAATCTATCGCTGTACCTCGGTAGTGTTACGTACCAGCATTTCCACTCACTCATTCAACTCAACTCAACAACATCAGCACACGAAAGTCCGCCCAAATCGACAACATCTTCTCCAACGACAGCAACATTACCACCAACAACCACCGCCCTTCCCCCTCGCTCTCACCCACCAAACTCCCACCACCAATATAACCCCAGATAATCCGCTATTCTTTCAATGAATACTATTGATCCTTTGACCGCGGACTTGTTAGACTACCATATTCGCCAACACCGCCCTCCCTCTCAAATTCGCTAAAAAAAGTGATATGCTTTTAAAAAATTCTTCATGGGAGGGTTTTCTAGAGATTCACGCCATAAAGGCGCAGATCTGAGTTTTGTATATTTTTTTCAGGGTAGAGAGGGGGCTACGGAGGTTGGGTAGTGGTGTGTGGTGTTTGTGAGAAATGGGAGGATTGAGTGTCATTCTTTGGATGAATGGGGAGGTGATGGAGGTACACAGGTGTGGAGGGTCTTTTTTTTGCTGCTTGCTTTTAGTTGAATCGTTCATTCGATGTGGCAGAATATCTAGCTGTTGGGTTACATGTCAGTTTGGATCTGATGGATATTGTGTTGTCGTGGTACTTGGGTGCCTTTTCCCTTCCACTTGACTTGGGAGCGATTCTTGCGAAATGAACAACGAACCTGTCACGAACCCATCTGTTACGACTCGCTATAGCCTAAAAATCATACATATTTAGATTTGATATCTTTCATTTGGCTGTTTAAACTTTAAGCTTCAAGTCGTGGTAAACTGGCATAGAGAAAATTCGAAGTCAATAATGCGCCTCCTCTCCATCGACGCCAGATAAAGAGACTCATCTCACTTCTCGCTAATGCTCGACTCTTCCACTATTCCGCCATAATCTTCTCCTTCCCAAACAGCCTCGATAATGCTCATCCTACACCCCTCGGCTAAAACATCTCGCAGTCAGTACATCTCCATCTCCATCCCAAATCAAGATCAGGCTCAGAGTAAAAAAGAAAAAAGAAAAACTCACGTCTCACAACCCCGGCAAACCTAAACCTCTCATCAACCTGCTCAAACAACTCTCTAAACCCTCCCTCCGACCTCTCCCTCGCATTCAACAAACTCAACATCACCAAATCCATCGTCCTCATAATCTTCTCATCCCACATGCCCTCTTCCCCAGGCTCCCTCAAACAATGATCATTAATGACCACTCTCGCACCTTTCTTCAACGCCGGTATCAATTGTCTCAACATCTTAATCGCATATTTATCTGCTTGATTATGTAAGATCCATCGGAAGAAATACACATCTGCTCCTTTGACCGGTTGAGGCGTGAAGAAATCATGGGGTTGGAATTTAATCCTCTCTTTCAAATCCAACGGGGGAGAAGGAGCGGAAGTAATCGTCTTGGGAAGATCTTGCACGGTGAATGTGAGGTTAGGGTACTTCTCCGCGAGAGCAACGCATATGAAACCATGGGAACCGCCGACGTCAACGATATGACCTGAAGAGGCGTCGAGAGAAGCCCAGTCGTAGTTGTTAAGTAGATAGGAGATTTCGTAACCTTCGCCGCCGGTGAGGGAGACCATCGCGCCACCCATTCTTTTAGCGCGGATGGGGTCTTTGCCGAATGTTACGAACATGGGTTCGATGTCTGTGGTGTTGTTGAAGAGGTTGAAGCCTGTTTGAGTTGGTTCGCTGGCGGATGGGTTGAGGGTTATGGCTGGGAGGGTGTGTGCTGCTGCCTGTGGTTTTGCAATTGTATCAGTTTGCAAACTTCTCTAAACAGTTTGATGTTTGGTGTTGAAATATCGGAAGTAAGAGAAACACGAAATTTCGAAGAGAGAATGTCTGTACCGGGAATAAATCATCAACACAAAATCCAACCCAATCATTCATCATCGCATCCTCAGCCAACAACCTGCTAATAGCAGTATGAGCAACTACGCCCGGTTCAACCTCTTTGAAAATACGATTCGTCATTGCATGTCGAAGGAGACGAGTAAGATTCTGTTCGTCCAAGCCAACTTTTGACGCGATCTCAGCAAATGTTGCTGTCTCGTTGATCGGGAAGGATTTGGCTGTCACGACATCAGTCAGTATTAGTTCATTTTCTGCAAGGAAATAGATCAAGGCAGGGAGAACGTACCAACTTGATATTTGTAAACACTCTGCAAAGAAAGCGAATTGTTATGCTAGAATATCGAGGCAAGTCAATATATCAATTTCCGCCAACGACTTACTCCAAAGACCAATCTGAACAAAAAACTCACATCCCAAGCCAACCACCGAACACACTCACTCGGCCCCGTCACCAAATCAGCTAACTCCTTCGAAGCTCTCACAACCTCTTCTCTCGCTCTCTTAATCTCAGCTGGAAGTTTGGGAAAATTGAGAGGGGAGTCGAAATCGAATCCTGGTTGAGGGATGTTGTTCTCACGGAGGTATTGGTCGAGAATTGCGGTTTGTTTGTTTATGATTGCTGAGAGCTCGGTCATAGATGGAACGGAGGAGCTGGTGAGTGTGTAGGGGTTGGAGGAGTTGGAGGTGAGGCTGTTGGTCGTGGCATCGCGGGGCTCGTGGGTTTCGTGCGGAGGTGTTGCGAGCCCCGTTGTAATGGGTGGGAGAGTTTCGGTGGTGGACATGACGGATTGTGTTTTGAGTGGCTGGGAGGAGGTGACTGAAGTGTCTTTGAGAAGTGAAATGAGATAAGGTTTTGGTGAGCTGTTCAGGTTGATGCTCACTGTCTCCTTCAACATATAATTCGAGAAGAGTAGAGGGATGCTGTTCCAGGTGACCTCTTCTCCCGGCACAAGCGAAGTCGAATCCGAAAGATTGACTAGTATTCGAGATTCCTCCGAATCAATAGTAATGGCACTAGAATGCTAGCCTCGAATGGTAACTTTGAAGTGTTGTGTCAATCAAAGTTGTAAAGAACAAGATATCAAAAATTCACAAATGGGGAACCGAATTTTGAAGACGAAAACAAAAACAGCAGCACCATCACCTTATCTACAACTTTCGCCTTTGCAACTAGTCCCACGTCCCGAGTACCTGGGAATACAAGCACGTTATTTAGTCATAGGTTGACAGAGAGCATCCGTGTGTACGGTGCAACGAGGTCATTGGCACAAATACATGTGCATGTACCTCGCTCTGGCTAGCTGTCCATTTATGTGGGACACGAGTATACGCAAAACATCACTCTGGACCTATCATACGATTCTTCCATCCATTCATCACTCAAAAGTGCAATAAAAAGCAAAAAGAAAACGAATAGAGAAAAGTTCCCACAAAAAAAGGGTGGTCTTTGTGGCTCCAATTGGTGTATGAAGTAACTCCGTGAGGTAGCACTATCAAAACCCTTCAAGTCTTGTGCAACAATTAGTGGGTAGCAAGAGACAATTGAAAATGTTGATTCGTGTAGACAGGGCGCATTTGGCGCTTAATGTTTTCCTTGTGAGTTTCCTGTTTTGGAGGGGAGGCATCTTGGCTTGCTAATATCAGGACTGTGCTATGCCTACCTATCTTATTCTTCGAGATATCTTCCATTGATTTGGTACAGTACGCACGAGTATGTACCGAGGTGCAAAGAATAAAGTATGTACGTATTCAAAGGAAGAAGAAACCTCATGGCTTTTTTAGGCTAGAGGATATCGAGAAGGGAAATGCTGCAGATGCAATGTTAGCAAGTGGGCTGGACAGACTAGCATCCATACCGTATTCTAAGGAAGGAGATTCCCACGCTGACTACTTTGTGTTAAGAACAATGAACTAAATATAGGGAGAGAGATCAGAAGTACCGTACCGTAATTAAAAAGAATATATGACATGAGGAGTGAAATGCTGAATCTGCCCCTCTATCTCAGGTTTCCAGTTCTCACCTCATGAACAACCCCTCTCGTTCACCCCACTCTTCCCATAGATCTATTCAGCAAACCCACAACAACCTGGAAAAGTCTGTTCTCCATCGTGCTTCCTCCATCGTACGACAATCACTCGTGTACATTGTACAATGGTACATGTACAGCGGGGTGACTGAAATCTCGTTCCGTTTCGGCCGGCTGTCCCGCACAAGTGATAGCGTATTTTCCGACTGAAGAAATACTACAGTACATCCAAACCCTTGTGCAATGCAACCGTTTCTTCCACTTGGTTTGGCATTGATTTATCATTCGTTCAAGGGCGTTCGTGTTCACGGTACTGTGCTGTACAACAGGGTAGGATGTCGACCTCGGAAATGTAACCGAGGAAGAGTGGGGGAGGAGATGGAGAAATGGAGGGGCAGAGATATCAAGACAACCTTGAAATACCACCCCACGCTCACAGACCTTTCCCAGAAAACGACATGTAGCTATGGTATAGGCTGTCATGTCATGTACTGTAATGCAGACCAGCAAAGCAGGTACTACCCGCCAACTTCCACCGGGACACACAGCATAATTCTTTTCCCAACAGTGCAGGATCTTGCAGCATCTTACGGTATTCTGCAGAGAAAACGAAAACAAGTCGGCACAACAGAGATAAGACTGACAAAAACCACCTCTTTCTTTTTGTAGACACATGCCTCATACAAAATCGTGATTTGCAAACTCCAACAAAAGTCATATGTAGATATGTAAATGCCCACGCTTAAATTGCAAGAGGTATCCCATCCACTCATCCAACCATGCCATCAACTTGTGTTATGACATCGCACCAAATACCCTGGTCGGCTGAACAGCCAGCAAGCCATGGAAGGTATGTGGGTTCACAAGACACTCTTCTAAAGCCCAATGCCTCTCCCTCCAATTCCTCCCCATCCATTCCTCGCTGCCATCCAGCCCTCGCCTCTTCGCCCAGAGAGGGGTGACGTGAGATTATCTATCTCGTTTTCACGATCCCGTTTTCTCTCTCATCTATATCATGCATATCCTCAATGATATACCTTTCCCACCTCCGGCTTCTGCCCACAAATAATATAAAGCGGCATATGGCTATGACACCAACTATCCATATACGCATCCCTCACCTGGACCAACCACGCATCAACCTGTTCCCTCGACCACTTCAAGCCTCTTGTCAGAGGGCCCATCGCAATCGGCTGCAGCCCATCAATCAAAATAGTCCTCCAATACAGCCCTACCATCTTCAAGACCTTATTACTCGGCCACGTCCCAATAGGCACATGAAATATCCTCGTCTCCACATTCACAAACCCAGCTTCACGCATCATATCCGCGAGACCTATTGTGCCGTTGAAGTTGACTCCCAGCACGGCGAGCGCTTCGAAGATGAGTTTCCAGTATTCGGCGACGGGATGGCTGGGTGGCATACTGCCGTCGTGACATTGTGGGTAGTGGTGGATTTCTTGTAGTTCGAGCCAGCCGCCGGGCTTGAGGTGTTCGAGACAGCGACGCATGAGGAGGGGCCAGTCTTTGATGGCCATAACGGTGTGTCGCGCGTGGATGTAGTCAAAGTGGTCTTTGGGGCGGAGCCAGGGACTTTCGACGTCGTCGACGGTGAAGCGGACGTTGGGAGGTACCCAGGAGGGTTGGATTGGACTGAGATCTACTCCCAAGATGCTGGCGGAGGGGTAGAGATCTCCCACTGAGTTTCAATTAGCAATCTTTCTTTCTTGTCTAAACTATTGGGCGGTTTCTTACTCTCAATGGACCATATTCCCGTGCCTGTGCCCATATCGAGGATATTCTGAGGGTTGGACCCAATGGGTGCGAAGTGTAGAGTTTGGCAGAGATTCATGACCATTGCATGCTTCATGTCCTCCCTTTCTTGCTCCGAATCATCGTTGGGGAAGTTGTAAGCCCCCTCACGAAACCTGTGATATCTCCGTCCATTTTCAAACGCGTAGTCGCGCACATTAGATGATATGGACGTTGAAGCTGTCCGCACACTATCCGTCTCGTAGCCTGCATCCGACGCCGAGTATTCCGAGGCAGAATCAATCAGAATTTCATCCTGTGCCTGCTGTAATGCTGTGCTATTCTCATGATCTTGTGCGGCTTGTTGTGAGGGCGAGAGGTCGGCGTAAAATTGAGGGGCCGTCTTGCTATCGAACGTGGGGCTCGACGAGCCAGCTAAGGTGGAGGAGGAGAAGTTCGATCTCGAGAAGGCGGCGTTAATGTTGTTGTTGTTGTTGTTGTTGTTGATATTATTTTGCGAGACAAGAGAGATGGCCGAATCCCCTGGTGCTGATGTGAGCTCATGGGGGAGTTGTGACATGTTGGAGGAATCGGGAGGGGTCACTCGGACGGTGGTGAAGACGGCGCTCACGAGAGATTCATAATTCTACGCCGGCCATGATTTGTTAGCTAAGTTAAATAGCCTTCCTTGCAAACAATGTCCGTAAAAGCTCGGGGATAGTGTGCTTTTTAAATGCGAGGGAAGGACCGGGGAAAGTGTGATTGCAAAGTAGTGTGTTGAAATGAGATGTTGCGATGCTCACTCCATAAGATTCTGCCAACTGCCACCCTGTCACTGGGAGCTGTAGCGATGGTGGTGGAGGTAGGTGGGGGTGGGTTGGCCCTGTTGCTGCTGTCTTTGGCTTCAATTCTACGCATCCTGAGGGCGAGGGATCCGAAGGAGCGACAGCAGGTCGTGCTTGAATCTCGTCCTCCATGATCTCGCGGAATGATCGGGGCCTATCCGCGAACAGAGACTCGTTCGTATGGAGGAGCACCATCGAGAATGGAGAAATGTCCCAACAGTGGAGGTCCTGGGGGATGCAATGGTGGTGTTGTGGTGCCTGCTGACTGGCTACGAGGTGCCGTTGCGGTGGGAGCGAGCACAGGACCCCTGGAGAGAAAAGCTTCAAAGTTCAACGGCTTTTTGGCGACACGATGTACGAGTACCGATGATGGGTGCCGGGTTGGCATTGGTTGGTTCGTGATCTGGTGGTTGATTGACAAGCGTCGACGGAGCCGAGGTAGCTTTGCAAATTGCAGCGGAATGGAAGGAAGTATACCAGACAAGCAGAAGACCAGACACACCCACGCTGAGCCATTCCATTGAATCCTTCTGAATCTAACTTTTGCACTTGATTCCTCGTCTCGTCACATCAATCCACAGGGGCAACGACGGCAATCAAGGCAATCCACGATTATGCAGGTCTCATGGGTCCAAGGCAAATGAAGCGCCGTGTGATCTAAAGCAGCTCTCCCACGAATTCCTTGTTCTGAGCTGCACGGCAAACCCAGAAGGGAGATTATCGCACGGCGGTTGGCATGGAGAAGAGCTTGGAGAAATGTGTGATATCGAGGTGGGAGCGTGTGACGAAGCAACATAATGCCCACACAGCACCAAACTTGATACCGCCTGAGCAATTAATTCATGGAGAATCTGATGTTCCCTTCGCCAAGTACCGGATCATGAACTTCCAAAGTACAAATCCCTTGGAACTCTTCACATGGAAGAAGCAAGCGGTGATTCCAGACCCCTCATCCATTGTCTTTAGACTGTCTCTTGCTCACATAAATGCTTGGATAATGTGAGGAACTTTCGGACTGTAGGGACTACCCTAATCACTGTTAGCCGACCTCCTCCGTAGAAGCGCGGGAGAGAAGTGTCTTGCAATGACTCAAATACAATATTCTAGAACAATCCTCAGGGTACCCGGTATGATACCGGAACATGTTTCTAGACCATCTCTATCTCTATTTACCTGTTCCGTGATAGTCTCGATATTACTGCGTGCGCCTGAGTCTGTGCTACGCATTAGACATCAAGCCACTCCATAAGGTTACCCAAACACCACCAACGCCAATCTCACCTCACGTCATTTCCCAAGCCCCATCACATAAGGTAACCTCCTCCCTTTACTGTAAAGCCACTACAATCGCAAACCTTATTCCCACAGGACCTGCACCGTCTCCAAGCGATCCCGCTGATAATCAATAAGCGAGCAGAGCAACTCAGACATCACAGCCGGGTACTCTCTCACCACCGATGCAAAGGCCCAACCAAACTCTAAATGCCTCTCATCGACATCAACATCCTTCATCTCGACAACCACCGCTTCCATGATGACTTTTCTCAACTTGGACTTGAGCTCGAGCTTGTTGATCGCCGTGAAGATGTGTTCGGGTTTGAGGTTCTTTCGACCATAGTGGGTGAGCGCGAACATGAAGTTGAGTACCGCGATGTGCTCGAACATAGGGATCATGAGGTATTGGCCTGTGAGTTTTGATTAGAGCTAGTGCTTTTGGTCTTCCTCGGCATCCTTTTATGTTCGTTGCAATACGGATTCAGGTGTTGACTTACCAAGACTTGCCAGCTCAATCAATTGGTGCAAGAAGGTATCCGTTTGAACACCCTCCTTACACATGATAGGCACGATGTTGTATGAGGGACGACAGATCAACGCAAGAGCCATGGAAAAAACCTCTGGCGAGTTCTCGTCGAAACGCAAGGCTACCTCTCCAGCTTCTGACGTCCATGTCTGGCTCAGAGCAGTCTTGAAGTATGGGGATACCCATTCCATCAATTCTCCTGGAACTTTGATCGTCTTACTGCCATTTCCCCAGCCGATCAAGAGTTTGACTTGTTTGCTTCCGATCATCCTGTCAGGAGCAAATAGTCAGTTATGCTGTTTTCAAACGAAGATGTAAGGTCAGGCAAGATAAGAGAAAGAGAAAACTCACCCAACAAACATAGCAGTAGACAAGATCTTCGGCTCGACCTTCGCATCCAAAGGCTCTGGTGAGTTATAACTCAAACCAGAACGTAGGCCAACCACGTGAGTTCCGAACACAGAATTGAGACAGCGATTGGACCTGCCGCCTATGCCGCACGCACATTCCGTAGCCTCGTGTGCTCGGAGAAGCGCTGGTGGGTATGCCGGCGCGTGGGCGTAGAGACTCGGAGCGAGAGGGTATGTTGCATAGTTGATTGGAGGCGGAACGCTGTTAGGTGGTGGGAAAGTAATGGGGAAGGTTGTCGGGTTGTTAGCTGGGGGGTTCGATAGAGCCGTAATTGTGTTGTTCGGAACACCTGGAGGTGCGTTGTTCAATGGGCCAAGAACTGGGTTGCTTGATGGAACTGGAGCTGCATTGCTCAATGAAGCAGCAGCTGCCCTGTTATTGCTGTTATTCGTCAAGCTAAATCGAGCAGCAAGACGAGCTGCAGAAGTCCGCAGGAATCTTGGTCGACTGAAGGAAGATTCGTTTCCAAGTGGTGCACTCATCCTGTCAAATCTGTAGAAGGAGGCCAGCAAGTGTATCCTCCTCGAACACGGACTAGAATACCTACTTTAGTTGTAGTTGTTTGGTTTGTTGAGTTTGGCAAATGTAGTAGATCGAGAGGTGGATGTTGCAGTGTGATCTAGGAGATCGAAAAGCCAATTTCGTAGTGTGATGTTGATGTCGTGATGCGAAGTCGGTTATTGCGAAAAGAAAACTAAAGCAGGAAGAGGAGACAAATGAGGTTGGCGACGCGCCTTTCATTCCTGATTGGGTTCAGTGACAGGTTCAAAGTTGAATATTAAGTAAACAGTTTAGCTATTCACCTTGTCGATGAACATCATGCTATACGCAGTAAAGAGCAAGGAGCAGTCGTCCTCTTCTATTTCGTAGTCATGTCTTCATGCGGTGGAACGTTTGAGAGAGAAATTGCAAAGCAACGAAGGGGTGATATGTAAATATGCAGAGTCCATGAATGAGAATATATTTAAGAAGATGTGTGTACGTTTATACAAGACATTCTGGCCCTTGCTAAGATATAAAGATATACTTATCAGTGGACAATCACGTTTTCACATCCTTTCAATGTCCATATCTCCACATGATTCCTCCACACATCTAGATTATCGCCCAAACCATTAATGAGCCAATATTTCAGGAAAAACTGCCAATTATGGTTGCTTGCTTAGATTTTGCGGTTCTCGTTGGTAAATTTCTTGGAAGTGCAGGAGAGTACTGCTTGCAAAGACTTCTTCAACAGCGCTCCCATCTTCTGTCTAGAACATCCACCATGTGAACATAACAGATATTCGACTGGGCGTAGTAATTCCCCATGGAGCTGATTGCCTCTTGCAACCCAGATAAGCTCGACCGGTCACTATAGCAAGTATCGATCCAGATCCAGTTGTATCCACCTTTGGTTGCCTGATTTCAAGCTCCCTGTATCTTCGAAAATCCAGATAAATTTATGGCTTTGCTTCTTGGATCAGAAACAGGATCGTCAACGAGGTCTTTCAAGTCAGCTCTTCGCCGCCCCATTGGTGAGAGAGAATGGCATAGTCAGGAATCACAGCAGATATGAAAGCTTGGACTTCGAGGAGCTCTGTGTGGAGAAGCCTCATGATGCGAGTGTCAAGCTTCGAGGAACATGTATTTGTTAGGGAAAATGGGTAGAACTCTAGGTTTCCCAGAGGAAATGTGAGTTGTATATTGTTCACTCCGTATTTATTGAATTTGGGGCGGTGATGGTGTGATATCTTGTTTGAGTAGCTGGATCCTGAAGATGATCAAATGCCGGTTTTGTGTTTGCGTGATAGGGTGTGGGTGCGATTGGGAAGAGGTGCGACGAGGATAGAGGTGGAGGAAGATGTAAATGAAAATGTAAAAATGCTTTACTATAGCTTTCTTTGGATTTGAGCAGATTGTCTTGTCCAAATACTTGGCTGAATTTAAGAAAGTTTGCTTCCTTCTTCTTCTTCTTCTTCTTCTTCTTCTTCACCGATGCAAACACCATCATCTCGTATCTCATAACACACATGTAGAAAACCGAAAACAAAGGTTACAAGAGACACGTAAATTGGAGAAAGGAGATGATTGAAAAATAATATCGCACTCATATTACTGTAATATCTAAAGAGCAGGAAGAGAAGTGTTGAGTCGGAGGTTGTTAGAAGTTTGAGCGAAAAGCCCACGACTGCACATCTCCCATTCAAACCAGCTCACTCCATTATCCCCTCCTCCCTTCCACTCCCAACCTCTACCTCTAAAAATAAAAAGAAGAACCTCAAATCTGATCTATTTTACCATCGCGAAAGTAAAACCTTTGACAGAAGGTAAATAATTGCAATGCTCTTTCCCCAGCAGACGAAATCCATGTGGCTCACTGATTCATGTGCTGCGAAATTCAAAATGGAAAAAGCTAACTGCAATGCTCTTTCCTCAGCAGACGAGACTCATATAGATTCCTTCTCAGTGAGATCTATCGCGAATGATCCTGTGGGTGGCTATCGGTACTGTATAAGTCGGTGATGGGATAGAATCAGTCGAAGATAATGAGAAGATCATCTTCATCTGCAGCTGGTGAAGTAATGGAAGTTTGAATTGGCTGGCTGATGAGTGGTAAGACGACTTGGGCGGGATCAACAGGGTTGTCGTTGAGGACGAGGAGATCGAGAAGGTGGGGTGTGTTTGTGGTATGGCTATGATTGACCAGACTGGAGGGTTCTTGTTGACGGACATCGTTGTTTCGATTTCCTGGGATGCTAGTAGAGCGCGCAGTTTCTTGAGAAATCTCAGGTCGAGTAACGTCAGCTGGAACCTGGTTCTCGGTTTTTTTCTGCGGTGTCATCTTGACAGCAGGAACATCTACCGGCTTCTTGTACCCAGAGACTGCAATAGGTGATAGAATCTGACCTCTCTGCCAAGGATTAAGATTCGGGTTAAATGTATTTGGTCCAGATGGGATTGGGATGACATCGAACTCATCGGCTAGAGTTTGCGCGGCAGAATTCTTAGGCAAGTCGCCCTCAGCCTTCTGTCCAACCACGGGATATTCTTCCATGTACAGATTCTCGACATTCTCCTTGACTGCAACGATGACTCGACGGCCTTGGCTGTCTACCTCGACTTTTTTGAAGGTTTCTGCGAAGGTGACATTTGACTCGACTGGTACTCTCTCGGCGCTCTCTCTAACCCGTTGTTCGTGTATAGCTTTGTCGGCAGCCTTTGCGTCCCAAGCGCTCCAAACTTGAGGGGTACTTGTAGGCGGAGGAGGAACAAAGGACGGTCCAGCGGCATCATTGTGGCCAAATTGAGACCAAGGTGAGTCGTAAGCATAGTCGGAAGAGCCTGGATCTGAACAAGGGGCGGTGAGCAAGGTTGGATTTTGATAACCTTGCATCAATTGTTGTGCTTGGAAGCGGTCTTCGCGGCGCACATCAATTGCTCTCAATTTGCGCTGACTCACCTTGCTTGTATCATCCCAAGAATCGTGAGTATTGCCAACTTGGTCCATCACTGGGATCCGGAGCTGAGAACCTTGAACTTTGCACTGATTGCAGTAGCATGCCTGACCACATGTACCACTACATGGATGACCACAGTCCTCAACTTTGCGAGGACATGGCTGTGGGCAGACGATAGCGGTATGTGGAAATGGGTGACAAAGATAAGGGCATTGGTGCTTGCAATCTTCCAAATAGCCTTTGCACTTTAGGTCGCAACCTCCAGCACCTCCAGTCCATTCACCCGGCTCACAAACTTGAGTTACTCGTCCATGATTAAGGCAAGTAACAGGAAGTCGAGAATCGATGCCGAGTCTTCCCTGGTCTTGCATTTCATTGATAATAGGATGCCAGAGCGCAGGACGGCCAATAAAATCATCATTTTCTTCGCCAGCGATTAGAGTGACGATATTACCAAAGATATAAAGACCTCTGCGAGCCCGACTGAGGGCAACAACGGCGCGATTTCTGCTGTCCAGGAATCCAATCCCCATGCTGCGATTACTGCGAACCAGCGAGAGAATGATGATATCATTTTCCTCTCCTTGGTAGGAATCAACCGTGACTACCTTGAACCGCGGGGTGTTTCTCAAACTTTCGTTAGATCTCAGCTCCTTCAAAATTGCCTTTCGTTGACCATTATAGAACTTAATCCGGGTTAGCATACTCTCAAAGATTCAATGTCATGAAAATTACCGTCAGGATCGTAATCTGTGCTGGATCCGTTCCATTTAAGATGAGGTAATTGTAAAATCCAGAAACCATTTCGGCCTCATAAAGATTATAAGAACTCCCATCGATATTCCTGGCATCGGGCCAATTATGGGAAAAGAACCATGTATCTCTGCCACCCATTCCTGGGACTGGAGGTCGGTTGACAACACGATCTAAAACAGATGAATGATCCCTGAGTTTGTGGTAGAATGGATTGTTTCTAGTCGTCAGCAATGATCGAACGTCCGGGATCATTCGACGTTGTGTATTCAGTATAGTAAAACAGATACCATTGTTCACAAGACGCTCGAACATTGACACGTTGAGATGGTATGGCTCTTGGCCAAGGGCCTGAACATTACAATTAGCCTGTAGTTGGTGGTGATCTCCGACTAAAACGAGTTGCTGTAAGCTGTCAATCATGCCAGCCATAATCATTGCTTCTGTCGTCTCTGCAGCTTCTTCGATGATCAAGATCTTTGGTTCCAAAGCGGACAGCAACCCGCGGTATTTAGAGAGGCCAGTGGTAGTACAGGCTACTACCTTGATTCCGAGAAACCTTAGTACTTTGAAGTTTCCCATATTTCTCGCTACCTCAACCTTCTTGGTGAGCTCATGATATTCTTTCATATGTGCACGTAATTCGCGAAGCATCTTCTCGTTAAGCTGATTTTCCCATGCTCGATATACCTCGCCTCGCAAGTTGACTGGAACATCATAAAGGTTTTTCTTCTTACAAGATTTTCTGATCTTGTTTGGACTTGTCGTCAGAGAGGATCTGCCGGTGAATTTTCGAGCAAAAGCAAACCAGTCACCAATGAGGCCTTCTTCCTTGGCTTCTCGTGATTCTGCGCGAGCCTCGCCCTCAATTTCCTCGATCTTTTCGTATTCAATCTCCATGTCTTCCAGCTCCAGACCCAAATTGGTCGATGGAGTGCTGGGAATGGGCACGATCTGTTCAGGGGTAAGCCAGCCTGAAAGATCAGCTTGCCTCGTGGTATCTTCGTCGTCGCCCCAGCCATCTTCCCACAGAGATTCGACTTGCTCCTTGGTGATGATACCATAGTAGTATAAGACTTGGGTCGAAAGGAGCTTGCCATTTGTCACTGGCTGCAATGTGGTATTGATATCATTAGTCCGAGCCTTCAGGGCCCGGATAGCGGCGCCCATGTCTGCTCCAGCGGACGGAGAACCTTTCACACCAGAGGCTGCTTTTCGAAGTTCGTATAGAGTTCGATGAAGGATCTCTTTGTTCTCCGGATCGGATCGACTGCCGAGACGGGCAACGTTCTCCTCAAAGGTCATGACATGATTTAGTAATTGATCCACTGCATGATTGGTCTGCGCCGTGATCACAATTGGAGGATCCCCGGCAATCCAATTATTAATCATGACTTTGAGAGCTGTAACAGAAACATAGGTCTTTCCGGTCCCTGGCGGGCCCTGGACGATGGATATGCTCTTTGATAGCATTGACCGACATGCTCGCATCTGCGATTCATCCATGCCACAATAATCGGATTTTGGGAACTCCTTCATTACGTTCACATTTTTCAATGAAGTCTCGTCATGCACCGCGCCTTTCGTGGCCTTGGCTTTCTTGTCAAGGTCAACGAAGGAGTCCAAGTTCATGAAAGGATTCTCTTCAATGAAGGCAGGAGCCTTGATATTCTGGTCGAGGGACACGATATGGTTGGCAAGGGTGAATCTGTAGATAGAGAATGATTAAAGATCCAAGTTACTTTGAGGTTGGGACTTACTTTTCGGTCATTAACTTCTGCAAGGCTACTAGCATGTGACGTGAAGCTTCAAAGTAACCTTGTTTCGCCTCAATCATGATGTACTTTTCTGCTGGATCAAAGACCGCATCATCAACATCTCCCCAAAAGAATTCGACCTGAGGTGGGTTTTGGTCAAGACCACCCTGAAGTGGACGACCAGCAATGACTCCAACCTTGCAAATGGAAGAGAATGCATCCCGGTGGGGGCTTAGGGCCACGATTGTTCCTGGTAGTAATCGCTTAGATTGCTCCCATCGAATCTGCTTCTCAGCTCGCTCGGTCGAGAACTCGATTCGAAAGGCTAATCCGCTTCTCGCACACAAGAGACCCTTGAAAGTGATCTGCATTTAGTTAGCATCGATGATATGTCGAAAGGTGAATTGTGTCTTACGTGAGTATAGATTGCGATGTCTTGTGTTTCCATCATACCAGGTCTGCGCTTGAAAGTCTTGACACACGTTCGGAGAGAGGCGATTGCATCTTCTCGATGAATCTGGTAGTGAGCTCCAATATAATCTTCCTTCGAAGGCCAAGGTCCTTCAATTATGTTGACGGGCAAGTCCTTATCGTAAACCAGGTTTTTCTGATAGTCGTTCCACTCTTCCTGAAAGGAATCAACCATCTTCTTGGGCATGATCTCTGCCATAGAAGGAATCTCGGGAAGATTTTGCCAGGCTTCTTTGTGGACGGCATCGTTGTAGTGACGAAATACGTGTGCGTTGAGGATACCACTAGCCCGGTGATTCATGGCGGAATTCATCCGCGAAACTTTCTTTTCGCCAGTTTCAACGTCGGCGGCTGATCGATCTCCTCCAGTAAGGATGTTAGTTTGGCAGAGGTGTGTTTATTCGAAGCGAAAGCTGCACTGACCTTGAGAGTTCATATCTGAGCGTACAGCATGAAGAAAATGCTTGCCATTCGGCGTCACTGTGATGGGAACCTAAGCAGACACTTCTTGTGCTTTACAATTTGTCGATCTGTGAGTGCTGAGGACGAGCAAGGAATGCTGTTGTTGTCTCGTGTTGGCGGGATCTGTATCTAAAGGGTATGTCAGTTCCATGGCACGTGATTTATCCGGCAAGCTCCAGGTAAAACATGTAGGTAGCTTCCTGCCACTATGAAAACAGTCCTTAGGATGGTAGACCCTAGAATATTGTTTTTTTTTGAGTGATATGGAAAGGTTGTACGAGAAATATAGCGCAGTCAAGCCGCAAAATGGTTTGGGAAGGAAGATAGCCGTGAGGATCCAGACAGCCAGGAAGAACCACTGGAGGTGTTAGCCACGGAAGATAGACGTGCTTACACATCAAAGATGAGATTTGAGTGGACATGCTTGAGAGACAAGTCCTTCTAGACCACAAATTCCATGGGATTTAGTGGGAATGTCCAGTGTGGGAATGGGCAAAAGTTGAGGGGAATATGAGATGACGAACCTTAGGAATACAATTCTACTTCCTGCCACTTCTGTAGGTTGATGATAACACTTTGATGTAATAAATAAGCAGTCTTATCTCATAGACTCTGATCACAGAATCCAAGCAGTATCCGGACTATTTCTGATGTTCAATTCGGCTGTGATGAATAGGTAGACAGAGCAGCGGGAGGACCACAAGATCTTACATAGTTACCCCATCAAGAAAAGCAAACAATCTTCCAGGTACGCTTATCTCGTGTAGAAAGACTTTCTTGTAGATAATATAAAAATCCTTTGGATGTGATTGGGCTCGAAGGAGAGGCGTATGGCAGGTTTGTGCTGTTTGGTAGTTGGGATCTTGTTTGCGAGGCCAAAGCCGTGGATGTGTTTTTGTGAGCCTTTCGGAAACTTGGAAGGGGAATGAGTCCTACAAACAGCAGAACATTATTGATTGTCAAAACGGGTATATCTTGAGAGTGGTCGTGATCGACCACTCTATGGGCCTCTTGCCAGGTTTGCAAAAACTTTTGGCGTGCTAGCTTCAACTTCGATCCGCAAGTGTCCCGGTTGAACGGGGTGTTTGGGCATTGCATTTTGCCACAACACTCCATTAAATACTGACATAACTGGCAAAGACATAGAAGGCATAACAAGATGCAACAAGGAGTGCTTCACTCAACTATCAGAACGTTGCTTAACAGAATTTTGATAACAGAATTCTCACCACAATTCTCCTAGTCCGACAGTCAATTACAACCTTCGAACCATAAACAGCAGTAAATTATGCCCGTTTCCCATACCGAAACTTCTATCCAATTTACCTCACCCCACATCTTTCGAATTTTCGATCTTGTTCGGGTCCTTCCGAAGGGCTCGTCATCTTCATTTCCTATGGTGTTTATTGCTCGTTTGGAATTGGTGAGTGATGGAGAGAACGAGGAATCGAACGCATTTGGCATACGGAAGCTGGTAGACTAGGCATGGGAATTCTCTTCACGCTTGATATCAATTTACTGGAGCTGTCGATGCATACCCAAGTGATGCTTGCATTGTACAAACTCATGCCCGTAGCCTCCTTATTCCTAGTGGGAAACATAAGGTCATTGAGCGAAAATTGTGATGATAGCGAGCCGCCACAAGTCCCACAACATCGAGCAAGTATACTTTGATGAGATTCCTCGTGTGTCGTTACAGCCCGAGACTATACCTAACACAAGGCGATAATTCAAACACACAGAGACAGTGTGGTTAGACAGAATGCGGCCGCTAGCGTGCGGACCCCCAGCCACGCCAAGGCATTCGGTCCAATGTCTCGGTCGGCGCGTCTCTCACAACTCTGTACTCCGACTCCAACCACCGAATAGTCTCGCTCCGTCCGGTACTCGACCATACCTTGGAGAATTGATTGGGGGGTGCCAGAGTCCCATCCTGTGAACAGAAATGTAAACTGTTCTTGCTCAGCAGCTAAAAATGGTAGACTTTTCTTTGGACGATGATGATCGTGGTACAAGGCCCCCTTCCAAGTAAGATAGCAACCAGTCCTGACTATGTATTGTTAGGTTCCAATGCCAGCTCCGACAATGAGCAGGACGAACTCATGGACGATAGAGATGAGCTGGATGTGGAAGTAGACCAGGATGCCGAAGCAGATGGGGACGAGGAGGAGGACGAGAACGAAGACGAGAATGCAGAGGACGACGACGATGAGGATTCCAATGACCAGCCCCTCTCGCAGGTTCGCAGACCCAGCTTACCGACTACAAATACCAGCTCTGAAGGTACACCTACGGTCAGCCAGGTAAATAGTGCTGCACCTACTTCGCATCCACGGGGCCCAGACATCGTTCGGACCTCAGCATCCCCGCGACAGGCCTCCATCCCTTTGCAAGACCGTAGAATGCGATGGGAAGTTCGCCCCGAAGCTTTGACTGCAACATCATACGATATTGTGCCTACCATCGCCGCGCCGCAAGGTACATCAATTAATGCGGTTGCGGCGACACCAGATATGAGGTACTGGTTTACCGGAGGCACTGATGGCTTTATTCGAAAATACGATGGAGCTGCTACGATTAATGGGAAGACACTACTCACTGTCGCGCAAAGACATCCGTTTGTGGACAGTGTGGTAAAAGCAGGAGTTCTGATGAGCTACTGGGATAACGAAGAAACTATTTCCAAGACTGTTGGAGAGGATCCACCGCTATCTCCAGTCTATTCTCTAGCGGTTCAGTCAGAGGCGCTGTGGATGCTATCAGGACTACAATCCGGAGCAATCAATCTGTATTCCGTACGCCATGATGAAGGGAAGCGCATCGCTTACATGCACAAACATAAATCTGCGGTTTCCGTTCTCACCTTGGCCCAAGACGAGAAATCAGTTCTGTCTGGGAGCTGGGATAATAATGTTATAGATTGGGATCTAAATACGGGCCAGGTCAAGCGGACCTTCGAGGGCAGTGGCGGCCAAATATCAGCAATAGAAGTTCGACCAGCCTCCAGCTTACCCGTACCAGAAGAATCTGGGGAATATGTACAGACGAATGGCACGTTTTCGTCCAACAATAATGAGAAAACTCTGTTGAATGGGACATCCACGAATGGAGCAAATGGTGCTGGTAGTGCAGAGGGCGGCATGGATGCTCAAGGCTCCCCTACGGACTCGTTATTTGGCGAAGGCGATACAAATTCCTTATTTGGCGAGACTGCTGGTGATAACGCTCCATCGGGGGGAAATTTTGGGGACGATGACGATGAGTTTTCGAGGGCGATTGAAATGGGAATTGACAATCAAACACAACTAGACTCCCAGGGAGATCACTCGATGGATGATGCACCTGCCGTACAGGCACCCGATCCGTCATCCAATACTGAGAGTGGAGATTCTCAAACCAATGGCATTACTCAAGGGAAAGACGAAGAAACAGATTCAAAGCCACTTATTATAGCTGAAACCCAAGATGCGGTAGCCACTTCAGATTCTACTTTTCTTGCAGCCACGATCGATGGCACCTTGAGAATATGGGATCGTCGACAACAAAATCCAGTTGCACGTATTCCATCACGACCTGGAGTCCCTCCTTGGTGTATGGCAGCTTGCTGGTCACCTGATGGAAACTACATTTATGCCGGAAGACGTAATGGCACAGTTGAGGAGTTCAGTCTCCACAAGGGTCTTCGGGATGCAGAGAGGACATTCAAATTTCCACAGGGAAGTGGCGCCGTTAGTGCGTTGCGAGCGATGCCGAACGGACGACATCTGATCTGGTAGGTTGTGGTATCGATAGTCCTTAGGTAGTCTACTGACTCTTTACAGTGCATCGCAAGATATTCTCCGACTTTACGATCTCAAACAACCACAATCTGCCAAACACGCTGTTGTGCCCTTCCTTGTTGTTCCCGGCCCTCCTCGCCCAGGTGTTGTCTGTGCGCTTCATATCGATCCCAGTTGCAGGTACATGCTCTCCGCTGCTGGAAACCGAGGATGGGAAGGAACCAATACAGAGGTGCTTATTGGTTACGAAATTGGAATCACTTCTTGATTTCCAAAAGTCATCAGTGATTCATTGACCGCTGCTCCTTGACCCGCTTGAAAGCAACAGAAACGGGAAGCCGACAGGGAACCAATTTTACTAAACGACAGAATCCGAAAACCGTGATTCGTTGCTTGCTAAATGCAAAGCTTTGCAAGTGCCGGGCACTTATTACTATCGAGGATGCCGAGTCAAGTAAAGTTGGCGGCGCCGTGAGGGCGACCTTTTCGACTCCACCACCTTCCAGCGAAGACGGCGGTACGATTGAAAGACTTCTTTGGATAGACATGAGAAGACTATCCTTGAAGAGAGTAGGTACTTTTTTGAGAGATGGATCATGGCTTGCTCCAATTTAACATTGTTCAGCATCGCCTGGAGCAAAACGACTTCTGCATAAAGTGTCGTTTCTGCATTTTGTGCTCCACTCTGTGTTTCTCTTGTAGGGACTTACAGGCGCTACTAGCCTCTATTGAAAGCGCATCCTTTAACATGTTTGCATTCTTCCTTCATCTTCTACGTTGATTTTTCTCAACAAATGTTAAACGTTCGGATGCTGTTTGCCAATCAGCGCTAAGTTGTGGATATCTATTGGGTATTTTAGAATCTTGTTTATTAGACTTTGACATGTTTTGGAACGCTGGATAGCCATTTCTTGTAAATGTACTGCGCGGTTGAGCGGCATCATTTGCGCCCTGTGCTAAAACAGAACACGAAAGAGTGGATTCCCTGGTGAGATATACTAAATTCTGTACACTTTGTCTTTATGCTTGCATTGATCTTCAAACACAGAAATTTGGGTATTTGGGTAACGGTGTCCATAACACCCCCTTGTTTGCCATTTGCTTTGTCTTTTCGTGCTTCAAAACTCTCGGTTATAGCAAGAGAGAAAAAACAATCGCCGCCATAAACAGAAGCAAACTGAACCCCAGCCTCTCAGCACTACCACCCTTAGTGGAAGCAGTCGAAGTCGACGACGTCTCAGTTCCTGTTCCATTCGCAGTTCCATTGGCAGTCTTCGTTGCATCCACCAAGAAGGTGGCATTACATGCAACATCATACTCAGTATTTATCCCAACGTTCACACCCGTTTTATTCTCAAAAGCCAATCGAACCAACGTCTTCTCACCAGGAACATACTCTGGCCACCCACCCCCATAATTCTTCAGCCCACCGACGGGATCCTTTGCAAACGCCGCCCATGCACCTCTCAAATACCCCCCAATCTCAATCTCTTCTACCGTATCCTTTGGCGCACCTCTACTCTGAGCGGTATTCCCAAATAATACCGCCAGCTCGCTTGCATGCCACGCACCACTCTCTGGGAAAGAGGTCAATCTTGTGTTGGGAAAAACACCAAAATATCGATACCGCCATGTCGGCACTTTGTTCGAGACTGAGATGTTAGCACGAGTTGCGACAGGGCAGTTGAATGCGACATCACTGAAACGAGTCCAATATTCGCGCGGTTGAGGTTTTCCAGAGAGGGCGCCAAGTGTTTGATATAATCCGCCCTCATAGTCGGTGTTTCCTAGCAAAATTGGTCGTTTTGTGAAGTTTCCCGCGCGACTGCGACTGAAGTAGTTGGAGAAAACGACCTTTTCGTCAATTGTAGGACCAAAGCTGGCAGTTGAGGTGTTCGATGCTAACACAGCGAGGATTTCGGTGTATTTTTTACCACGCATGCATTTCAAAACTTCGTCTCCAGAAGATGTGGCATCGCCGCATTTCAAAGCTGAGGAAATGGCAAACCAGGACTCAGCTGCTTCAGGGGGAGTCGCTTGACGAAAGGCAACTGCAGTACCAGATTGTGGGATGTAACCCGAGACAATGGGGTCGTCAGTCTTAAAGAAGGAGTGGTAGTCGACAGATGCTCCGCCGGCTGATTGTCCGAAAAGTACGATTCGGGATGGATCTCCTCCGAATGCGGCGATGTTGTCGCGAACCCATTCTATAGCTAGTCGTTGATCGAGAAGACCGAGGTTTTGAGTCGTGGATGGGCTACCAGGGAAACCGAAGATGTTGAGGCGATAACTATCATTTTCAATCATCATGTCAGCTCACCATCCAATCCATAATCACAGTAAAAAAAACCTCAATTTCTTCCTCTCTGTTCCTCCATCCATTTCAAAAAACGAAAAGAAATCTCCCTCACTTCAAACTAACAACAACAACATCCTCTCCCTCGACAAAATACTGTCCATTATACGCCACCGTCCTACTACTCCCCGTATTAAACCCACCACCATAAATCCACACCAAGACGGCCTTTTTCGCCTCGCCAACCTGTGGTTTCGTCCAGATGTTGAGCGTTAAACAATCTTCAGAGAAAACATCTCCTACTTGGCCGAGGGATGAGAGGATCTGAACTCCTGCTGCGGTGATGTTCGCCGTGAGGATGTTACTGGTGCTTCCGCTGCCCGAGACGGCTGTGTTGGCGGGGCAGGAGAATCCCTTTTAATGGGGGACAGGGTGTTAGTGGCGAGATTAATGGTATTAGGGATTGGAAAGTGGGAGTGAGAATGGGAAACGAAAGGAAAAACGTACGAAAGAAGTACCATTGATAGTACTGTTCCCGGTGTATTTCACTGGCGCTGCCCAGCGGAGATCTCCAAGGGGAGATTTGGCAAAGGGAATACCAAGGTATTCGGAGACAGTCGTGTTGGAGGCTTTGTGACCTTCGATAGGACCGCTGCTCGTTTGGACTTTTTGACCGATCGTCCAGCTCTTTTGGGCGTGTGCCACGCTGGCAAGAGTCAATAACAAGATTTGAATTCTCATTTTGATTGAATCGAAGGGATTTAAACAGTCAATCATTCGAATGTCTTTTGTTCTTTACTCTACTCACTTCCAACTGAAATGAGGTTTATCGTGCAGTTTATACCTCCCATTTCAACTCCTCACCCAGATAATATCCATACCTCGGCATCAAAATATCAAATCCCCTTCCTTCCTGTTGCAACTTCCCGCACGCCCACCTTTTTTATTATGTATTATGTACTCAATGCAACTTGCCTGTTCTGTTTGACCACTCGGGTATTTTGTTGTTGCCATATGCTGGGCATGAACAACATCGCTGCGCAAGCGAGAAGGCGGGGTAGGTGGGGAGCGGCCAATGAGAGTTTGCCTAGGTTGATGAGATTGGGATTGATATTTTACCGGTTTGGAGAATTGTGATAAAAGATGAATGGGGTTTTTGGATTGATGGGATGGACAGTAGGGTACAGGGTAGGTGGGTGTATAGGAGCTGGAGGAACGTAACGGAACGAGCGGTTCTACATGGCTTGGCATTTTTATAGCAAGTCTTCACTTGCATTCCATAGTCGGAACATAGTTGAGTAGTGGCTGATTGCTGTTAACTGGTGGTCTAGATCAAATGAAGAGCTCAAGAATTATTTCTGTACCCATAAGGAGCATACTTTCGTCTATGAGCCTCGAGCAGGAATTTCAATCCAACCTCTAGCCTCTTTCGTCCTCCACTGGATGGCTTTGCACAAAGCATAGATCACCTGGAGAGTTGGCATCTTAACTCCCACCTTCTTGCCTTCTCTCAATGGCTCCCCGATCAGATTTTCGTACTCAATCAAATTTCCCTTTTGAAAACAGTTAGCTATTTGTCACATACTCTTTCCATCGTTCTTTCAAATTGGGGAAGACAAGAACAACAAGAGAACAAAGATATCAACATACCTTCTGCACATCCACTAACATACTCGGCAACAAATACATGGTCAACGGATCAACATTAATCATATAATCCGCGACCTCCTCTCCAAGATCAACTCCACAAGCTAGCGCCACACTCCTCACCTCCTCCATCGCGGGCCTCACCACATTTTCCACCGCATCATCCGCCAGTCGAATCCTTCCCGTATCCAAACCGGTCAACGCACAAATCGAGTTCAAGCACGTGTTATACACCAGCTTCCTCCACCTCGAATACTTCACATCCTCAACAAACGTACAATTCGTTTTCCCCGCCGCCGAATAAATCCGTACGAATTCTTTAGCGGCGAGAACTTGGGGCTCGAGAGGAAGATTGGGGTTGGGAAAGGCGCCGATGTGCAGGATGTCGCCTTCGTCGTGGGTGATTACACCGGGGGAAGTCTCGTGGCTGCCGATCATGGAGATGCCGGAGAGGATAATGTTTTGGGGAAAGCTTGTGAGAAGAGGTTTTTCGATGTTGAGACCGTTTTGGAGGAGGAGGATTTTGGTGTGTCCTGGTGTTACGGCGGGGTAAATTTGAGATGAGAGGGATGGTGGGTGGTCCGGAATGTTTTTGGTGGTACAGACGATGTAGTCGTATTTTTCGGTGCCGTGGGCGGGGATTTCATTGAGGACTACTTGGGTTTTTAGAAAAGAACTTTATGGATGATAAGAGGGTTTGAGAGAAGAACCTTTGGTCGGTTTCCAGTTTGATAGTTTGCCATGATCGCAAGACTCAATTTGGAAACCGTGTTGTTGGACGGTTGTGTAGGATGATCGAAGAACGGCGTGGACTTCTGCTTCTCCTCCGCTCTCCAAGTTCAGAGCTGCTATTGTTCCAACGCCACCGCACCCAAACAGAAGGACTTTCGCCTTTGTCATGCTGCTTTCTTGAGATTCGATATTAAGTCCAGTAAATTGTAAGAGTGGGGTGAATAGGAGATTGTGTGTTAAAATGTATGTAATAATTACAGTGTCATTCTAACCAGGAGGTACGATGGTTGTTCGATATGAAGTGTAGCGATCAGGATTGTTTATCAATTATTCTGAGATAATGGATATCAAGTTATGGCAGTTGTATTCCCACAAAGACAACCGATATCGCTTGAAGGCTGTCACGTGATGATCCACGAGAATCCTTTGAGGTAGAATCTCGAAGGAGGCTCAGATAAGGCTTGCCAGTGAAAGTCGTTGCTATAGAATTCTCCAAAATACTTTGAACAGTTTTCAGATCTTTTTGGGAAAAAAGGTCAAGGGCTACGTACGACCTTGATCTTGAACTGTAGATGACATCCAGACCTGGTACTGCACGTAAATATATACACCTACTCGCTCGCCATATGATCATTCCTTTTCCTTCGAAAGGCAAGAAAAAAGCAAAAAAGCCAACCACCCATCAAGCAAATCTCTGTCTTTGCAATATCATTGATCGTTGAAGATAGGCATGAGCCCAGACCAAACCTCCCCCTTTCACGCCCCACTCTCGCTTAACAGCCCAAGCCTCCATCAGAGTCAACAACTCTTGTACTGTATTCAGAGGGCGTGACTACAGCACTGTATGCAATTATTCTATAAAACTTCCATTCCCCGCACGATTGGTCGACAATTCATGCTCTCGACTTTAACCTCATAGGCTGCATGTCTTGGCACTTGAAGCTTCAGCCACCCCTCAACACGGAAGTTCGTCGGTCCCGAAAACTCATCACTTCGATCGTTGCCAAATCTCTGCATGGAAGAGTTGTCTTAGTCATCGAAGCAAATGCGAAATTCCACCTACGCTCGTCGGTTTGATCTTAGTATAGATGCGCGTTTCCTCCGAACTTAACACTTGTTTCCCACTTCCCGATTTATGAAAACGGACAACGGCATCACGGCAAGAAGGAACGCGTGGCGCCCTCGTTTGTTCATTCTATATATCAGCTCTTCAAATACAAGTGTCTCATATCAGGCCACGGAACTTCGATTAGAAAGATAAAAAACTACCTGTACCGAAGTCCAACCATCAAACAAATGGCTAAACCTTCACCCCCTCTCAACATCGCCATCATCGGAGCCGGACCAGCAGGACTCATGCTCGCCCGCCTCCTCACAGCAACATCAAAATCCCCATCCGCACACACACCCCTCTTACTAACAACACCCAACCTCAAAATCACCATCTTCGAAGCCGATCCCACTTCACTCTCGCGGACTTCCAATGGAGGAACTCTCGACCTACACCCCGCCACGGGTCTTCTTGCTGTAAAAAAAGCGGGGTTATACGATCGCTTCCTCTCAAAAGCACGATATGATGGCACGGCTGCGTTGATTTGCGATAAAAATGCCAAAGTTGTCCTTAGAATGCCACCTTCGAAGGAGGGGTCGAGGGGAAATCCTGAGATTGATAGGGTAGAATTGAGGGGCTTGTTATTAGAGAGTTTGGAGGGGGAGGAGAGAGTGGAGATTTGCTGGGGGATGAAGACGAAGAGGGTAGGTGAGATGGAAGAAGATGGAGATCATTTTGAGGTGGAATTTGTGAATGGGGAGAAGAGAAATGAGTTTGATCTTGTGGTTGGCGCTGATGGAGCGTGGTCGAAGACGCGGAGTTCTTTTCTTGATCCTTTGGCGAAGCTGGAGTATTCGAAATTGATGGGCTTTACATTTTCAATTCCGAATGCGGAGATAAATGCAAAAGAGGAGTGGAAATTTACGAATAAGGGGTCAGTGTTTGCGTTTGGCGATGGGAAGGAGATTGTTTCGCAACAACTAGGAGATGGGAGTTTACACGTCAGTACGTGGGTTACTACAGGAGAAGATCAACCAGCTGTGGTAAAGAAGAGTAAAGATGAGGTTTTGGAAGAGCACTTTGAGGATTGGAGTGAGCAGTTGAAATCAATTGTCAGAAAAACAAAAGATGAAAAGGTTGAAAGTAGGTTGATGTTTGCCTTGCCTGGGGACTACGAATGGGAGCACAGAAAGGGAGTTACGCTGCTGGGAGACTCCGCACATGTAATGCTCCCCTTTGCTGGTGAGGGTGTGAACCTTGCGTTTCAGGATTCGATGAAACTTTGCGATGCGATATTGCAAGGTGGAACGGAAACTTTGGATGAAAAAATCAAAAAGTTCGAGGAAGACCTGTTCTGCCGAGCCAAAAAAGCACAGAAAATGACAAGGGGAATGACCAAAGCAATGATGTTCACCCCAGGCGCGCCTTTGGCTAACGTCGAAAGTTGGATTCTGTGTAAAGTAGAGTATGAGCTTCCGTTTTTTGCGAAGTGGGCGTGGCCTGTGGCGTTAGCTGTCGTATATGGGTGGTTCTTTGTTGTCAAATTGATTTATTAGCTATTGCTACTTGCCATTCAGTAACAAGACAGACGGTTATCTCAGTCCAAACTTTCATTTAAAATGTAATTTAAAAACGATCCCCCCGTTCTAAACTTCAGATTTACAGAATCAGTTCTGCGATTGGGTGTGGGCAGCGAGCAAATGTTGAATGATGAAGCAGTCGGAGCAATGGACACATTTATGTTGCTTTTGCCGCTGATTTGCAAGATCTTGCGTAGTTTTCCCGTCATCTGTGCGCACATTTGGGTCCGCGCCATGCTCAAGTAACCTCTCGACAGCATCTACGAGGCCGTGGGAGACAGCAATATGTAGCAAAGTCCTCCGGGTTTCTGGCATTCTGGCTTTAACATTCGCACCTTTCTCGAGAAGCAAGTCAAGGATCTGTAATTGGTCTGGCGTCATGCCCAACTTCCAGAAGCTTGCTGCAAGGAGCAGTGGTGTCAAAGCTTCAGAGTTCCTAGCTTCGATCATGGAGTCATCCTTTTCTAGAAGCATGCCAACTGCCCACGGGTCACTCCTCCGGATTGCCAAATGAAGAGGCTTGTTCTTGGTACCCGGAAGCGTTACACCGACATTGATCTTTGGAGAGCATAGCAAAATCGCCAGAGCCTCTCGACGAGACTCTTCGAGGGGAAGCATGCCTCCGCCAAGGAGTCTTAGAAGTGGAACATCTCCACCCTTGTCCGAAATGTTAGGATCTGCGTTTCCTTTAATTAACAGAAATATGACTTTGGAGTAGCCTGTCCAGTCATCTTTGCTAATGGCCTCTATCAAAGGTGTTCTCCCAGTGCTTGATGCCTTGACGTTGACATTGACACCGTGCTCGATCAAGCTTCGGAGACATTTGGTATGACGAGAACTTGCTCCCCTAACAACATTGAATATTGGCGCCTTACGAGGCTCTTTATTTGTTCCGGGATTGCAACCTGATCTTAGCAACATACGGACAGCATCGGCCTTTCCTTCTTTTGTGTATGTTCCCAAGAAATCCATTGTTCTATCCTGTAATGGTAACATCAATCCATAGCCTGTGAGTTTATTTCTTGTTCTGACCGACATGATCGAAGTTGGAACACTGGAAGCAGTATCGTCAAAAACCTTCTGTCTGTAGGTGCTTGCTTTGTTGATGGTAAATGGTGTAGGCTTTTTGGATCTTGGGAAATCTGGCTTTTGACTTGCATTGTGGGTTTCTAAGTTCTCACCAGTAAGTCTAGGAAGACCCGCAGGGTTTCGAGCCGTGAACAGGGAGAATATTAAAGAATGTTTGGCCGCTGATGGTTTTGTGGAATCTCTAAGGGTCGACGTTGGCTTGTCTATAGATTTTGTTTTGCGCACAGGAGGAGGCACAGCAGAGCCCGGAAATGGGCCAGCATTCCATTCCTCAACAAGTTTGGAGCTGAAATTCTCTGGTATACCTGTCTGGGTCGTCGGTTTTGGTATCTCCAAGATTGGGGTGGGGCTCTCCAAAACATCTGGTGTAGTCGTTGGCTTGGGTATTTCCCATGTTGAATCAGGGTTGTCTGGAAAAGGTGGATGTGTCGTGCGTGTAGGTGTTTCCCTAACCAAAACGAATCTCTTATCAGTCGAAACCAGTGGAGTAGGGCTATGACAAAATTCATCATTGCTCTCCAGTACAATTTCTGTTGTAACGATGCGGTTCGCACTCTTGTAAGAATACCGATTATTCCAATCAATCAAATCTGTAGTGATCAAATCTCTTGATCTTTCATCTCTAGCGGTTTTGTTGTCATCGCACATCGAATTTCTTCTCTCGGGTACTTCGAAATCAAGACACCCTAAGCCTGGTTCTGACTCAGCTACTTCCAAGAGCGACTTGGTTTGATCTCGAATCTGTAGATGCTCGTCACTTCTACTTCGTTTTATGAATCGGCTTGGCGTCGAAAGAATCTCTTTCAGATCGAAAACACCTTCGGACTTATTGATAAGTGAACCGCCCTCGGCCATAGGTGAAGGCAGTAGCACCATATCAACATTGTAAGTAGACTGATGAGAATCAGTCACGGTTTCTTTGATATCAGACGCAACGGGCCGAACTTTTGTTTCCGTGGAATATTTAGCTTCGGTAGCCAGAATAGAACTCTTGTCTTCGGCAATTTGTAGCGCATGACGGGCATTATGATTATCTCCGTCCGGAAGTGAGTTCCCAGAGTCGCTGTTCGTGTCCGAGTGGTAATCCGGAAATGCCCCAGGAATTTCGTAATTATCATGGAAATGCATGTTTCGTGTTGATGGCATTGGGGGTGGCGTGGGTAAGGGTCGTGGAGGCAGTGAGGGTAGTGAAGGGGGCTCAGGACGAGCGACTGGCAAAACTTTGGTGGATGTGTTCTCTCTATAGAGAGCTGTGAAACTTAAACGTGGAACATAGGATGATATAGTCTTCAACACTTGTTTGTGAATACGCGAGTTTCTTGGATGCACCGTTGCTTGCTGAGGGTCCAACCTGACCATATCTCTGTGAAGATAATGCGGTTCAATTCTCGGGGTCCTCACAATCTGGGCAATAGCTGGTTCAGGAGATGAGAATGGACTTGCCGTTTCTGCTCGTATGGTTATGTCATTATCTGTCTCTGAATCTGATGTGCGGTTAGAAGAATCTGAAGAATCGGATAGACAGCATCGTCCAAAGAATCCGCCTTCTGCCAATTTGATACAATGAACAAGGTCGGCTGCTGTAGGACGATCCGAAGCTTGATTCTCCAGCATATCTTTGATCCACTGCATTGGTGAATTGTCAATGCGAGGATAATCGGTATTCTTTCGTAGATGCTCTGTCCAGTTCAAGGCGCCAGGAATATTTTCAAACACAAACTCATCCTTGGTGCCGTGACGAGTGAGAAAGGTTTGCATTGCGGCTGACGTTTCTCCACGAAGAACTGTCGTCATGTCCAAGAATGTGACACCAAGAGACCAAATGTCGGAAGCTGTGCCCCTTTTCGCGCCGCGGGCCACTTCTGGACTCTGGTACTGAACTGTCCTTGTTCTCACTGTTCCCTTGGTCATACTATCATCTCCGTCAAACTCAACTGCGGTGCCGAAGTCCGTTATGTAAATGTCGTCCCCCTTCAGCAAGATATTGCTTGGTTTGATATCTTTGTGGCGAATTTTGTTTTCGTGAAGGAAAGCAACAGCGCTTGCTATACACCCGTAGTAACTCCGAAAAAGTGGCCTTTTAGCAAGAGGCAAAGGAGATTTAAGATATTCCTTTAGGTCCATGTCTGCCACCGGTTTCATCATAATAGCCACATACTTCCGGTCGGTGTAGCTCCCACGAACTCTCACCAGATGATGATGCTCCAGCTTTTTCAGAATTTGAAGTTCATTCTCAAATCTCTTCAGAACAACCCTATCTTTGTTCATGTCTTTTTGGCGATGGATTCGCTTCCGAGCGTATACTTGTTTCGTAACTTTACTCTGTACTTTATCCACCTTCCTATTTTTATCAGTTTGATTTCTCCAGTCTTATTGAACACGTCCCACCGCTGAAAGAGATAACTCACGCTTCTCCACCCTTCCCTAGGAGTCCCAAGGTTGTGAAGTATAAGTCTCCATTTTCGGTCAGGATGTGAGGGCTGTCCTCTCCTTTCTCCATCTGGCAAGCATCTGATAAGATGTGCGACTGTAATTTCAAGAAGTCATGAGCAGCTTCATGGTCGTTACGCATCAGTGGTGGAAGTGATCGTCTGTCAGAATAAGGGAAGGAATTATCTAGTCGACCTGCAATTTTGAATGTTGACAATAGATCAAGACGGTTCATCATGTGCAGTACTGCAAATGTGCGAGGCCGCTCACTTGCGTCCGTCTCACCCAGGTCATGAAGACATAACGCAATTTCCTCGATATGTTTGTCGCTGATCACCTGGCCTGGGCTGGCAGGTGGCTGGCAAAGGGCGTATAATCTTTCTGTTGTCTGCCCGGCGAAGGATTTTGCGCGAGCTTCATATATTCCATAATCTTCCGACATCTTCAACGAGAATCTATTGCTCGAGCCTTGATCCTGAGTGCGGCGTGAGTAGAGTCGTAAAGTTATATTCAGGAACAATGATGATTGCTGGGGAATGCGGCTATAGAAATATGCAGCCTGGTCGTTCTTATCAGGTCATGCCTGATGAGCTGCAGTTGCATGGGTGGAGGCTGTGTAGTCGGCATGGTGGTGTTGTTTGACTGGTTGTCTTTGCAAATGCTTTGGTAAGCGCGCATCTGTGAACGTTACACAAATTGAATTAAAACTTATTCTTTCCAGTTGATCCAAGTGGTTATCCAGACTTTTATTTTTTTCGGCTGATCAAAGTGGTTATACTGAACTACGATCGTGCAACCATTCGAAGATATTGAATTTCGCATACCGTAATGGGAACTCCTTTAGACATAGCGGCTGGGGCAGCGGGCTTCGCCTCGCTTGGGGTTATACTATTGCAAGGCTGCGTGAAAGGGTTCATCTTGCTCTCCACGGCCCAGAACTTTGGGAGAGATGCCGACGTTGCCAGATGTGAGGTTGAGTTTCAACAGTATAGACTGTTTCGCTGGGCTGAAAAGGCTGGTTTGAACGGAGGGACGCCGAACCGGACCCTAAATTGGCAGGTCGTCAACAACCAATTAGAACAACTCGAGAGTTTGGTCACTTCCACCTCAAAATTCAAGAAAGAGTACGGCTTGGAAATCGTAACGACCGATGAGATTGTGTCGGACGAGGACCTGGAGGTGCCTAAGTCAGGACTTAGAAAGTTGATGGGTCGAGTCAAACCAGAATTTCACAATGAGTCCGCTCGGGTACTCCACAAGGGAACAACAGTGTGGAAGAGACTTAAATGGGCTGCTATCGACAAGACCGGTCTTTCGATGTTAATGAGCGACATCGAGCGATCGGTAGATAATTTGCACTTCCTCCTCCATGAAAGCGACAACAAGTTCATCCGTGATGGAATGGAGGCACTTCTAAGACACGTTATCTCGCAGGCGGCTGATCAAACCGAATTGTCCAAGATTGAGCATCTTCTGGAACGAAAAAACGGCCCAGTGACAAAACTAGAGGAAAATGCAGTTGCGGCAGCATTGAAAATGAAACAGAAGAGATTCATGCTCGGGTTTGGAGAAGTGGTCAAGGCTGCAACAACATCGATATCTTCAACGGCTGTTGATAGCCCAGTCGCAATAAACAAAACTAGGCTGACGCAAGTACGCACCCCAAAATCTCGCAAGCCATTATCTTATGGACTGTTAGTGCGACAATCGAGTGGCCAGGAAATATTTCGAGAGATGGCTACTTACGATGGTAAAACGGTGTTGGTCGAATGGAAAGTTGTCGACCAGGGAATCGAATCTAAGCTTAAGCATCGAATTAAGACTCTCGCTGCGCTTTTGGAAGGCCTCAATAGTCCAACTTTCCACTCTTTGAGCTGTTTAGGGTTTCTGAAAGATCCAGAGACGGGGAACTATGGATACGTGTTCCAAGCCCCATTCGAGAAATGTGAAAAGTTCACAATGCTGTCCGAAATTCTGAAACGAGATGATGCCTTTCCGTCTCTAGATGATAGGATCGCGCTAGCTTCTGCAATAGTAGAGACGTTATTGCAACTACACACATCTGGCTGGCTCCACAAAGGGATTCGGTCAGATAACATTCTCTTCTTTCATCCGTCTTTGGAAAGAACACGCGTCAACCAGCCATATCTGGAAGGGTACGAATATGCGAGAGCAGATAACCCTTCAGATATGACAGAATCCCCAGTATTGCAACAGGAATCGAACCTCTTTCGACATCCAGCGCTTCTGAAGTCTAATAGGGCATCTTTTTGCAAACCGTATGATCTTTACGCGTTCGGGTGCGTGTTGATTGAAATTGGTTTATGGCAAGACCTGACCTCAATTTTGTTGCATCGAATGCGGATGAAAGCTCAATCACAGGGATCCGTCATCGCGCGGTTTCCGACGGGTGCTGTGACATATTCAGGAAAGGCAGAAGCAGGCATTTTGAATAAGGCGAGAGTGGAACTGTTGACCGAGGATGGACCAGGCAGCATTATGGAAGCTTTGGAATTTGCTGCTGGAAAAACGTTTGCAGACCTCGTCAGGCTGTGCCTAAGTCTGCCGAATCAAAGTAGTACATCTTCATCAGTAGATTCTGATGATGATGACAACTCCGAGGAAGACGAGGATCATTGCATCGATTTGGAGTTGGAAATCCTTGAGAAACTCAGAGGATGTAAACTTTGATATGCTGGCCGTAGAACAAACTCTCTAAAACACGCCAAGTTAGAATAATTTGAAGAGTAGAAGAGAACAAAAAAGGTCTTAGCCAGGTGGAAAGACCTTCGGGGTTTAAAGTCGCAGAGCGTCCGCATCATTTCTGAATCGTAGGTTTGCCTTCATTATTCGATACAAGGGGTCCAAGACTAGTAAATGTAATTTTGTCTCAGTGTTACCAACTATTCCGATGTTGCAAATGGAACAAACACGCAACTCGAGGGAATATCACGGTTCAGGATCAGGTGCGGGCGAAATCCGACTCCAAATCTGCCTAGCGTGGGCACGTTAATATCACATGACATGATACTCTTCTGACAGCCTGGTCTCTCGCTCTCTCAATGTCATCTACAAACAATAATACTCCCATCTCATTAGTTCGATTCTTCTTAAAATATACCAAAGATGTCGTCCTTAGAAAGTTCTTCAAGAGCAACAATAATACAAGCACCATCACCCCTTCCTCCTGCACGAACCTCCTCCTCGCAACCTGCTCTTTTCCTCTCAGGCAGCATTCTCCCACAGTAGGTTCTAAACAAGAAACTCCTGCACTGTATTGTATCTTCTCACTCTAAGTATCTCAAATTGCATATTGTCCTTATCCCTATATTCTTTTCTTCTCACTCTAGATATCTCAAATCACCCAGTGTTTCTACCTTACAAAACACTAACCGCCCATTTCATCCACCTAGCCCATCCTGGCAGACCACCCTCGCCCAAACCCTCTCCCACCACCCCATCACGATCTTCAACCCACTCCGACCAGACTGGAACTCCAGCTGGATCGAAGACGTCTCCTTCCCCCCATTCAAGGAACAAGTACAATGGGAAGTCGACGGACTCGAACGAGCCGATATCATTGTTGTCTTCTTCGCCAAGGGCACGCAAGCTCCGGTTACCCTGATGGAATTAGGACTGTTCGTGCGGTCGGGGAAGAAGATTGTCGTGGCTTGTGAGGAGGGGTATTGGAAGAGGGGTAATGTGCAGGTTGTTTGTGAGAGGTTTGGGGTGAGTGTTTTAGGGAGTTTGGAGGAGCTGACGGAGGGTGTTGATAGGGTTGTGAAAAATATGGTAGAGGAGAACGTAGCTTGAGAAGTTTGGAGTTCATTTTTTTGGCATCGTGACTATTTGTTTAGGATGTTTGGCAGTGTTGTTGTGTCCTATGAGATTGTACAGTACTACTAAAAATACACATCATATAGCCATCAGTCATTTTATTTCATTAAATCATTGAGGCTCATCATCTAGTATATATATATCAATCAATAAACCAAACCTGATCCGCCGCTAATCTCGTCCCCCAGAACCCATGATTGAACCAATCCCCAATAACCGGCCACATATACTCCGCATAACCCTCACCCCACGTCCTCTCTACAGCGACCTTCAACATCGGATTCTCAAGATACGCAGCAGCCATCATCTCCTTCATTCTCGTCTTGATCTTCTCTAGAACAGCTTTATACTCCTCTCTCTCCTGGTCCTCAATGGCTAGTAACTCATCGGTAATAGGATCGGCACGTAGTCGTATCGCACATGTTTCAGCCACGGACTGCAGAACGGACTCGACAGGACTCAACGGTGCAACTAATGTTTGATACAGGATGTTTGCGACAATTGGTTTTGGTTTTGGTGTTGGCTTCTTCCTCGATAGACATGAGGATTCCCAAATTGAAGATTCAGGCTCTTCAAACTTTCCATCAATAAGAACACCATCGACTGCATCCCGCTGGAAATGCATTGTTTCTAGTTGATCTTGAGGTGAAACCACGAACAAGTCTTTGGAATTATCATGCATCAGTGTATGCAGTGGAAATAAATGTTGCGTACCATACGCTACTGTTTCCTCGGAGTTCAAATCGCGAGTCTCAACGGCACTCTGTTTAGTCGCGATGAAGAACCACTCGCCAGTTGCCGTGTCGCGGAACACTATTTTCGTCTCAGGAATGCGCTTGAGTCCTTTCCACGGATGACGAGGTTTTCCATCATCATAAGATTTGCGACTTAATCGAAAGCCTGGGTACGAGACTTTCAAACCCTTCGCTGTGGGATAACCTGGCTTTTCATTATTCCACCGAACTCGTCGGCTAGACTGCTCAAAGATCGTCTTCTCTGTTCTCAAAAACGATGCAGGTGCCCAGCGGAATCCAGGAGCAGTAAGACGTTTCTCTTCAAAGAAGATGATCTGTGCTGGAATATTGCTGAACTTCTTGGCGAGAAGGCCCCAGACCACGCTCATTCTATCGTGCTCCGACACAGCAAGGATTGGTTTCTCGGGAAGGCTCATGAGAGTACCTATACAGAGAGGCTCATCTGTTGGAACGCTCACACCTCGATGCTTTAGTGCTTCGTCGAGAATTTGTAAGTTGGGGCCGCCTGGAGTGTGTTTTCTTGGACGGAAGAATTGTTGGATCTGATCAATTTCATTCCTCATGTCAGCGGCCATTATACGTAATCTGAGTTCTGGCACTTCTACAGGGTCGTCTATCTTGGCTTTCAGAGTTTCGAGCGAGATGGCTCGATCTGCGAATTGGAAGTAGAGATGAGAAGCGAGCGCTCCTTCTTGGAGAGTCCATAGGCGTCGTAACCAGCTCGAGGTGAAAATGCGTACCATCATTTCGATTGGGGTCATTGATTTGGAGTCATAGCATTGAAGACTTGCATCTAGCACAAGAACGGCTGTGGATCTTTTGTAGGTCTGTCTCATTTTGGTGAGGGATAGCATTTTTGCTGGTCGTGGAGCTACCGGACAGCAGAGTGTGTCCAACCAAAGGAGTGGAGGGTCGTGAGTTTCCGACGATGAGAGAAGGGATGTGGTTTCGGTTGGATTTACTTTTCCATGGAGAGAGCGTAGAGGGGGTAGAGCTGCAATGAGTCTCCGGAGTTTCACGAGTTTGCAAGCATGCAGCTCGTTGCCTTTCGGATTTCCCAGACCGTCTGCCCATACCTGCTATTAATTAGCATGATTCAACCAATGACGTGTCTCTTACATGAGATAAAGCGACATAAGGCATATCCTTCGTGGAAGTGACAACCTCAATTTTGAGGTCCTCCTTTTCGCCAACAAACTTCAGTAGTGGTAGGGACTCGCCACGTTTTAATGCCTTGACAACTTCGGCGTTATCAATAGCAATATGTTCGCACTCGCAGCCCTCCTCTGCATGATCAAGACCATAAGTTTTTTCATCAATCTGATATGCCTGGCAAAACTCTTCGTCACATCCATCATGAGATCTTGGCGGCAGCTTCTTATCGAGCAGCGAAACGAAATGTTGAGTCTGGAATGTCTTGAATTTACTCATGGCTCGAGCAATATCACTAGGACACCACCCATTCTGACGCATACGTTCTTTGACTTCCGTCGTAAAGAATTTGGTAGATCCCCATTCATTTGGTGGCCATTCCCGGGAGTTGTTTAGGAGACAAACGGCCAGCATTGCATTTCCGATCACTTCGCCAATAACACCAATTGAGTCTTTAATCACAGTATCAAACCCTATTGGTAAATGGCTGTAGAAGAAGTGCGCTTTGAATAGAGAGAATCGAAGTCTCTTATACCGCGCAGCGAGAATATTGCGAGTTGCGGGGAAGTCGATTGGAGAGACCGACCAGGAGTCTGTCAACACCTGGATAAGGCATTGTGTGGTGAGATATTGCTGGCCGTCTTCCTCGACGATAAATTCCTCGTAGATTTTTTTGATAATCTTAGCTTTCTTCTCGCGGTTAAGGACTTCTTGAGGAGGGGTCTCGGTAGCTGGAGCAGTAGATTTCGCTGGCGTTGATTCCGGTACGTCTGGCTCGTCTTCCGGTACCACTTCCCCAGAATCCGAAACTTTCTTAGGTTCCTCAAATTCATTCGCATCCAAAACTTCTGCCAGCAATCCAAAAAATAGCCAAGTCTGAAAGAATTCTTCTAATTCTTTGATTGGGGTTGGCTGAGCATGCTCAGCTACTTCCCACTGCGAAAAGAACACCTAAATTAGAAACCACAAGCCGAAAAGAGAATGAAATCAAACAGAGTACATACTGGAATATGAGCTGGATCATCAGTATCCGGCAACATCTGAGGCTTCCCCATGCGTAGAGGGTACTGCAGAAATGATCCTCCATCCCAATGATACTTCGACAAATATGGGACCTTGGCGAGGGGCGCTGTCGGGTTTTCTGGGACGAGCATGCAATCCATACTGCGCTTAGATCTGAGTACTGATAGACAGATAGAAAGATAATTAAGGGAAATGGAGAAAAGAGATAAAAACGTAAGGGGGAAGGAAAATGTGATGGTGTTTCGTCTTCAGCCACATCACATTTTGAGGCTTGATCATGCCTCATTCATTGCTCGGAGCTTCGGCTTATGCGCCCTATACGATAAAGCCGACATGATAATATTTTCTCATTTCAAATCCCGTCCTTAGTGCCCATGGAAACTCGATATAACGTCACAAATAATCAATGTATGCTGAGAATAAGCAAATCTTCGTTCGTGGCAAGAAATTTTGTTTGTTCTATTACTGGATTTTGTGTACAAACAGAGGCCTCAAGTACAGTGTAAGAGTTTGGCTTGGCGACACCCATACGAATCTATCTACCCTTGATCGAATATTGTTACTTCAAGGTGAAATAAACAAATCTCTTTCATTCTACCCCGGTTGATTTAAATTTGATTGTATTCCTATTCTCAGGTATATGCTATCTCTGACGACCTGCCATTATGGTAGATGCATTTCAATCCAAAACAAAAAATGCTTTTGATGGTGTTTCTATTTGATAAATCAATTCCAGAGCTTCGGTGCTACATCCTAAGTTACTTACAAGAGAATTCCTTCCGATATGCCACAGCTTACTTCGTCCCCTGCAAAATGAGAGTGAATATATGCTCTAGTGGGTATAATAATGTAAAGAGCAAATGAACTGTGACCGCAAAGACAACTTTGACCAGTAATGGAGAATATTCAACTAAATGAGCAAAATAATTTTCCGCGACCAAACAACACCATTGCGGAAGTAACGAAGTGATTCTCAACCTGAGAGGCGCGTGGATGTCTACTCAAGAACAATGACATTGTCTCCATCATCAGATGAGTCGGCTGTCAGATCAATCGTTGTCTTATACTTGCGACGTTTAGTTGAGGGTTCAGGTTTGATTCGGCCGCCCTTGTCTCTCTCACGTTTGATATTTTGGAGAACTGCTTGTGGAGGCTTGATATTTGGCGAGCTACGCACGTCTCCTGGTTCGGGGGTGCGCTCGATGATACAAAGCTGTTGAAGCGCCTCTATTAACACGTTAGCTGTGTGCACTAGACTTCCATGCGCAGAGAAATATACCTTTTGATCGATACTGAAAAATAAAATTTGCAATTGGAGAATCCTGGCCGTCAAGATACTCGACCTTGGCCTGCCGATGTAATTTGACTACCGACGATGTTCCAACACTATTTCTACTTAGTAATTAGTGTAATCGCAGGCGGGCGCAGAAGAACCCACGTAATGCCGTGAGATTTCGCCTTTCCTTTTAATGCCTTCTCGTGGACTTCAGAATTCTCACTCTCGAAGTGGGATTTCTTGCGAGCTTTCTCGGCAACTCTTGGAATACTGATGGGTACCGAGGTTCGAAAGACCCTCACCTCGATCATGCCCACCTCGGACATGCGCTTGATCTCTTGCTTGATATCCCCTTTACCCTGATCATCGGATGCTAAGCAGAGTTAGTTGTGCTTGAATTTCATGAAGAGTAACACAACCCACTAGTCTTGATGCTCGTGAATTTGAAATGATGCAGTCGACCTTGCTGCGCTTGCGGATCCCAACTTGTGATTCCTGCAACTTGTTTCTTTTGAACTTCCTTCATTTCTTTCTTCGAGGTTGTGAAGATAGCGCCACCGGCCCTTTTTCCATCCATATATACGTGAAACGTAAGAGCTGGGGAGGTTGGCCCAAAGGGTTTTGCAACCATTAAATCTATGGTAAACTCTGCATCTGTGACTGACTCGACGTATCTGGAGACTGTCTTACTCTCGAGAGCTGCAGCGCGAGTGCCGAGTGTTTCGTTGACGTTGTCATCGACGTACTCAAGAAGAGGCCGCTTCTCGACCTGAACGGTCACTTCAATTCCTCGAAGGGCGGAAAGAATTGCCATGTCGTCACAGATGGACCTTAGAAATGCCGAATTTCTGCGGGATTCAATGTCAGCCTTGGAGTTGATTTCAATTCTCAGGAGTGGGTGGTAGGTGAAGCTGCCAGAGCAAGCTCCCATCACGAGCCCAGTAGCCTCACATGCAGCTATCGAGCCTACGTTCTTGTTATCTCGATCAGTTGGAAACGTCCAACGCAGGTTTAGAATATTGTACGACTCGTATTTATCGTACTGATTGAGGGGCGAAGGTGTTGATTTTTGGATCGTTCTGGGGTCGTAGGGACGGAAATGAGGCTGTTGAAGGCAATGCTGATGGACGCGATATGGGAGGGGAAATCACGACACTTAAAGTGCTTTTTTGGCACAGAAATAGCAGCTCTGCCACCATCATTTCTTGGCACACGTGCTCGAGAATAAGGGAAGCTTCAAGAAGTTTCATGCCCTGGGAAGTTGGGAGTGTGAAGGAGCATGGATAGCTCAAGTAATCTGGGCTTCCTGGTCTTTTTTAAATGGAATCTAATTATTAATTACATAAGAATCAGACCAAAATCGTAAAGGGAAGAATTGCTTCGAAACGAGACTAGATTTGCTCCCATTCCAGCCTCTTTTATCCTACAAAGAGTCAGACAGATATCAATACAATAAGCGAGTCATAAAACAAGTGCGTTGTTGACATGAACAGAAACCCTTTTTGTGGTAGAAATAATACGAAATGCATTGCCCAATCATTTATTGGGTACAGCAACCACCAAGTCAACAGAATAACACATTCCCGGCTTGTGAAAGTTTGCAACACCATTGAATGACAAGGAACTCTTCCAAATATCCGCCTTCCACTCATCAGGAATGACGGACATTTGGCCCTCGACAATATCTTTCCCAAACCCCTCGTCAAACTTACTGTTTTCTATCAGCAATTGACCAGGAACAAGAGAGCGGGTAAACTCACTTGAAGCTCACATTACGATGAACAATGTCCTTCAATTCACAACCAAGCTCTTGCAGAATGTTCACAATATTTCCCCACACAATTCCCGCTTGTTTGAAGAGATCATTCTCTACTCCTTCCATGAGCTCGCCGGTGAAAGGATCAGATGCCCATTGTGTTGAGATATAGGCGAGACTGGTATTTGGTGGGACGATGCTCACGCTTGAGTAGAGATTCTTGTGAGAGGGCGAGCCAGCTTGAGTATTGAAGTGAGTTGGGGAAGGCATGGTTATGAGCGATGTTCTTCGTCTTTTTCCGGGTAAATTCTAGGGCTTCTAAGATGGCAAGATATCAAACTTGTGAGAGATAGAGGGGACTACTTCCCACTTTATAGACCAGGACTTTGACCATCTTACTCCTCTTCCCAAGACCTCCTGGCGTCTCCAAGATAGCGAAATGACGGGTCGCTAAGGCGAACAACGAAAGATACAGCGAATCAACAGTACTGGATTGTAGGAAAGCAGGATCCCAAAGCACCTTCATAGGCCGAAATGACGCATTAAAGTTTCCCTTCAAGCCTTGCGATCTTCATAGCTTTGAAGCCACCATGCGGGGAAATCTGGAGGGGAAGTTGGTTCGCTCAAACCAATCAGCCCTCCGTAGGGTTAAGGAAATGGTAATGAGAAATTCAAGTCTTTTCAGGTCCAGAACTCTCTGGATGTCCTTTGTGTAGCCACTGGTCTCTTTGAATTTTCCGTGGAGTTCTAGTGACTTGAAAGCTCCAGCAACATAGAGATAGTATCAACAAGTAAATTGTTGATATAGCTCAACTGCAAGCATCTATGGACATAATGGAGGCATGCAAGAGTTCAAAATGAACGTTGGATCGGCCCGTGGCAGGCTGGATAGAGATGAATCAATGGACTGTGATACGTCCGTTTTGATGTGCGGTGGTAGGCAATCGTCATTCATGCCTGTGGTGAATGTTTGAGATTCCTAAATGGGCGAGCAACCGCAAACGAGGTTTTCAATGTCACCTTAATGCTTAATGTCAACAGAGTGTTGAAAGAGATTTTGCTCGGGGGAATGAATGAGTTGAGACGATGGGGGTTTTTCTCCGGTGGCCGAGAATGCACTCCAGATGTTGACAAAGCACGGCGTCACTGAAATCATCTCGCATTTGCCCCTCCATCATCCCACATCCCCTGCGACTAAAGCACCCAAACCAACAACATGAAGCAAAGATTCTCGTCTTTGGATGTAAAAGTATGTTCTATAATTTTTCGAAGGGTTTTAATTGTCTAACAAACTCTAGGTCATAGCTCATGAGCTCTCCAATGCTCTTGTCAGTCTCCGAATCGGAAATATCTACGATCTCTCGACCAAAATATTCCTCATAAAGTTCGCAAAGTCGGATCGCAAAGAGCAGATCGTAATCGAATCTGGATTCCGTTGCCATCTTACCGAATTCTCCCGCGCGACTGCGGCGGCGCCATCTCCCTTCGTTGCGCGATTACGAAAAGTTCTCAAGACGAGAAGAGTCACAGCTGTCTCGCAGGTTGGGACGGATCGCATAATTGAGTTTCAATTCAGTGATGGATTATACAGGCTGTATTTGGAGTTCTATGCCAGTGGAAATATCATTCTTACAGATAAAGATTTGAATATCATTACTTTGCTGCGGATTGTGCCGCCTGGAGAGGGTCAAGAAGAACAAAGGGTGGGACTGGTATACTCGCTGGACAATAGACAGAATTATGGAGGTATACCGGAACTTACGAAGGAGCGACTAAGAGAGGCTTTGCAGAAGGGCGCGGACAAGGATGAAGATCCACAGGCTGTTGCGAGAAAGGTTAAGAAGAAGGCGGGAGATTCTTTGAGGAAAGCTTTGGCAGTCTCGATTACCGAGTTTCCTCCAATGCTAGTGGATCATGCTATGAGAGTTACAGAATTTGATTCAACTCTAAAGCCTGCGGAGGTGCTGCAGAATGATGATTTAATAGATCACCTCATGCGATCACTGCAGGAGTCTCAGAGAGTTATCAAGAAGATTACGAGCTCGGAGGTCACAAAGGGCTACATCATTGCAAAGAAAAAGCCCAATTTTGATGATGGTTCTGAGCAAGATTTCAGGAAAAGGGTTCTTTATGGTGAGTTCGGACTTTTTGTGTTACTAAACATTGTAATCTAACTCCAACAGAGGACTTTCATCCTTTCCGGCCAAAGCAATTCGAGAATGATCCAACATCTACTTTCTTGGAGTTTGACGGCTTCAATAAGACGGTAGATGAGTTCTTCTCATCAATTGAGGGCCAGCGACTGACATCTAAGCTTGAAGAGAGAGAAATTACCGCCAAAAAGAAATTAGAAACAGCTCGCCAGGATCAACAGAAACGGCTTGGCGGGCTTCAGGATGTCCAAGAGTTAAACGAGAGAAAGGCCAATGCCCTACAGGTCAACGCCGACCGAGTACAAGAGACTATGGATGCTGTCAATGGGCTCATTGCTCAGGGAAAAGACTGGGTTGAAATCGGGCAGCTCATCGAGCTAGAGCAGAAGCGCAATAATCCAGTGGCACAAATCATTAAATTGCCACTGAAGCTGGAGGAAAATACCATCACGCTCTTACTGGATGAGGAAGACTTTGCAGAGGATGACGATTCCGCATATGCGACTGAAAGCGATGCTTCGGATAGCGAAGATGAATCGCCCAAGGCTGAAGAAAAGGTCAAGGGCGTGGAAAAAAGACTCACCATTGATATCGATTTGGCACTGTCGCCTTGGGCAAATGCAAGAGAATATTTTGAACAGCGGAGATCTGCAGTTGATAAAGAACAAAAGACTTTACAATCATCGACGAAGGCCCTGAAAAGCCAGGAAGCCAAAATCGCTCAAGACCTGAAAAGGGGATTGAATAAGGAAAAAGCAGTTTTACGACTGGTGCGACGACAGTTGTGGGTCGAAAAGTTTATTTGGTTCATCAGTTCTGTAGGTTGAATTGATCGGAGTCTTCTCGGGGATTTTGCTAATATTTGCAGGATGGATATCTTGTACTTGCCGGGAAAGACACTCAACAGAACGATATTCTGTATAAGTCGTACCTGAAGAAAGGCGATATTTACGTTCATGCCGATCTACAAGGTGCTGCCACCGTAGTAATTCGTAACAATCCGAGAACACCAGATGCCCCAATCCCTCCTTCGACATTGCAACAAGCAGGTGTTCTCGCAGTATCTTGTTCGACGGCCTGGGATTCAAAAGCTGGAATGAGTGCTTGGTGGGTAAACGCCGACCAAGTATCTAAGTCCACTCCAGAAGGCGACTTTCTTCCAACTGGAAGCTTCATGGTTCGTGGGAAGAAGAACTTTCTTCCACCTGCGCCTCTGCTACTTGGATTTGGCGTTCTTTTCCAAATCAGTGAAGAAAGTAAAGCCAAGCATCTAAAGCATAGAGTTCAGGACGATGTTGCGCAGACCTCAGCTACACCTGCATCAGTCCGAGACGATACAGCGAAGGCGGACTCAAACGTAGTAGACCCAGAGAGCGAAGACGAAAGAAATGCGTCTGAAGATGACGAAGTCGAGCCCGCCAAGACCAATCTCCTTCAAACAGAACTACCAAGTAAAGAAGAATTGGAGGATTTTACTCCACCAGTCCAAGATTTCGAAGGAATGGAGATTGTTGCTGCGAAACCATTGACACCGGCAGAAGTAACTGCACCAGGACTACCAGTTCCAGAACCAACAGATCTTGAAGACTCTTCAGACTCCGAACCTGAATCCGTCGCGCCAACAACAGGAACCCAAACACCATCAGCAAAGAAAGGTCCTGTACCCGCCAAGCGAGGTAAAAGAGGGAAAGCCAAGAAACTAGCACAAAAATACAAAGACCAAGATGAAGAAGACCGTCTCGCTGCCCAACAACTTCTTGGTTCCACGTCAGGTCAAAAGAAGGCCTTAGAAGCAGCTGCTGCAAAGCAAGCTCGAGAAGCCGAAGCAGCTTTCCAGAAGGAGAGAAGAAGAGCACAACATCAACGCACGCAACAAGAGACCGCGGAACATGAAGCGATTCGACAAGCGATGCTTGAATCTGGGGAAACTGCCGAGGAAGAGGCAAATCAACTTCTCATGCTCGATGCTCTCGTTGGTCGACCTCTCCGCGGCGATGAAATTCTAGAAGCAATTCCAGTATGTGCTCCTTATGCAGCCATGGGACAATACAAATACAAAGTCAAGTTGCAACCTGGAACGGTCAAGAAAGGCAAAGCTGTTAAGGAGATATTGCATAAATGGGTGGGTGATATGACGATCAAGGGTAAGGTCGATGAGTCCAGTGCTGATCCGGAGAGGATGTGGCCGAGGGAGGTAGAATTGTTGAAGGGATGGAAGGTAGAGGAGGTCACGAATACCGTGCCAGTTAGTAGAGTGAGGGTTATGGTGTCTGGAGGTGCGATGGGGACGGTGGCGGCGGAGAAGGGGAAGAGTGGTTTGAATAAGAGAGGTAAAGGCGGTGGTGGGAAGGGTGGGAAGAGGTGATTGCTGGATAAATGGATGGATGATGTTGTGTGACAGAAATAAAACGCGTCTTGAGATATCTTATCAAAAGATATCTATTTGATCTTGTATGCAGGTCCCAGTAGTGATACTAGCAGATAGAGAGCCAAGTCATTTCCCGTTCTCAACTTTAAGAAGTCGTTTCTGCTCCGGCACCAAGTACCATCATCGGCGGGCAACATCCATTTCCTTGCCTCACGAGAATCTCCGAAAAGTTGTTCAGGAACTTCGCGGTGGCTTCGGAACCTGAAAACAAGCAAATCTACGTGTACTGTAGCTGTGCATATCTCACACTATCTGCAATATAATCTTGGGAAAGAGACGTGATGTTTAAATTTCCTCCAGAATACAGTTGGACAAGTCTAAACAATCAATGCGTGGTGCGCTGTACTATACATACAGTAGCCTGAAGATATCAAAGCAGAAAAGAAAAGCGGTTGTTGTTGATGTGTTGGGAGGAGACGCGTAGATTCTCTTGCTGTGGTTGTGAGTTCCCACTCTAAGATGAATACCTCGATATGCGAACAGGAGTGGAGACATAACTTTAACGACCTGTGTCAGGGGCGTCTCAGATGGATAAGATTTTCTGAAGTAAAGCTCAGAACAATGCAGTTTGTACTGTATATGCTCCACTCCCCCTCCCCTTTCGAAGGATGAGCTAGTGAAAGTTTAGTTTGTCGTCAGAGAGAATGCCATAAACCTTACTCACAGAAGCAAAGGGGAGCTTTCATGACTTGCGCCAGCGAAACACATTTCGCTGTTGTTTATAAAATACGTGATTGGGTGTTCGGCCAGACTGTGCATCCACACCCGTTCCTACATTTCCTTGAGGAGAGGCATTCCCCCTTCGACCCCCTCAACGACCCCCTTCTAGCACGCTAGCAATGTGATATCGAGTCTTCACCGCAATGATGTGCGATCGAGCTGCATTAAAGTAGCGAATCTTGGCTTCCCCGGGATCCCGTCGCTCCTCGACCACAATTTGGTCAGTCCTTGGACCTCAACATAGATATATGTAGTGCCCTACAACCTCACAATCAGAACAAAAAACCATACTTCCACGCTTCGCAATTCTCTATCAGAAAAGAAAAAACACAGACACCACTTCTTCCACCTCTTTTTCTTGTGTTTACACATCATCCTCGATTCACTCTTTTCATCGCAACTATGTCGAGTAAGGTTACCGCATCACTCAAAAACGCGATGATCCTCTCGGGAGAAGACACGGCCGGCGGAAAAAGTTTCAACGATCTTCCCATTAGAGCTGCGGGAAGAAATCTGGAGCCTCTCGTTTCCTGACGGACGGCTTGTGCAACTCGTTGGCTGCACCTATTATCTTCCAGCCTCCTCTTCAGCAACTGATGGTCCGCACATGAAGCTTGATGGCTCAAAATCAATCAATTCAGGGACTTCCAAGACAGTTGCTGTCGGATCACACTATGGTCCAAGGCAGCTACTCTAAATCCAGGAGGCTTGTTCGTCTGCCGCGAATCATATCGCGTGTATTCGAAACATTATCAGCTCTCGACTTTTGGAAGTCCGGGGTGTGGTACCCTAGTATGGTTCGATTTTGAGCGCGACGTACTTTTTCTAGGCAGTGAACTTACGTACCTACTTAACAAAGAGGACATGGACCGAGTCGAGGATCTTAGAAAGGATATAAGACGTGTTGCTCACCTCGTTATCTACGAATATTATCCAAATCCGTCCAATGATCCTCATGCCTTTTTAAAAGAGCCAAGAAAAACAGAGAGCTACCACTCTTTTTGATAGTACTATATTATTTGGACCCAGAGGTCAAAAAAGACTTAATATGTTGATAACAAACTACGTGTCTACCGGCTTAGACTTCGAGCTTGTAGTCGCGCCTTTTTGTGATGTGAATACTCTTTTGGTCGAGTACAGCTTCTCATATGAGCCAATCAGAGATCGAGAAATCAAAAGCTTGATCCAACAATACGAACGACATCGACAATCAAATCAGCTTGAATATCTGGAATACCATTTTTCGGTCGATCTCTCGATGGGGCGACTTCCTGCACTCTTTCCAGCGATTTTCAAACTAGCCTTCTTTTGAAATTTATCTTGATTATTCCTCGTCTATCTCGTCGGCCGCCTATCATCATTTTAACACATTACTTACCTGCTTCCTGTGTTTGTTTGCTTCATCTGTCTTCACCGCCAGATTTTCAAAAGGACTTCGTATTCTTGCAACTTTCTATAGCCTTAATTCAGTTCTGTTTTTTCTGATGGACTTTGGGAATGTTCAATGCTATTAAGACGGCTTGGGGATTCCTGGCCACTTTTCTGGCCACTTTCTGGTCTTATACATTTGTATTGATCTGCAATTGAAATATCACTTGAATGGTTGATTTTATACTGTTCGTCGAGTTTTGAAGGTTCGTTTTAATTTTGTTTGTGGTTTTTTGTGCTGTCTGAAAATGTGCGTGTCCGGCTTATAAGAGGAATTTCTTTTGTGTTTCATGTATACTTATCTTATAGCGCAAAATTCATCAAATGAATCATAGGTGTTAATAGTTTTCATGATCTCTCCAGAGTTCAAAGTGTTCTACCTCCAGCTAGGCAAGTACTATCTACATTCTCCTTACTTCCTACTTGATCTTCCAGTCAGGCAGAGCAGCGAGAGCGCCTACAGACCAACAGTCCTACAAATTCGGCAATGTCATAACACTCATTGTAACCCAATTATCCCCACCCAAATACCCCGCGCTCATAATCAACAAATGCGTCGGATCATCCATAATCCTCAAGTGCCTCGCATACGCTCCCGACTGCGGCGTCTTATACTGCACCCACGCACCTGGATCTCCCAACTTCGTATTCACAAAAACCTCCGTATGACTATTCGCGCTTACAACCAGCGTTCCATTCGTCCCTCCTGCAGAACTCCAAACAATATACGGCGAAGAGTGCGGAACAACGCTTCCAGCTTGTAAGATTTGCCCAGGGGCAGAATCAAATGTGAGAGGGCTGTTGCTGATTCGGTAGTAGATTGGGAAACTGTATCCATTTGGGTTGGCGCCTCCGCCATACTCGTATGTCATGATGTATTTGCCGTTTGGTAGGGCTGCGACGGTTGTCATGCCTGGTCGTTGACTGTAGTCTGGGTATGCGACGTCGTTAACGACGGGACCCCAAGTTACGCCATTGGAGGAGACTTGATGGACAAGTTTTTGACCGTGTGCTGGGTCGCGCTGGTCAGAATAGTAGCACACGAGTTGGCCTTTGTACACCATCATGAAGGGTTCCCAGATTGGGGTTTCGCCGTTGTTCGGAATGGCTTTGCCTCCGGATGCTACACTGGAGACAAATTTCCAGGTGAGACCGCCATCGTGAGATGCATAGACGTCGATCTTAGTAAGGCTGAGATCAGTGGGTATGGAATTCCCTGTTGCGAGAATGGTTCCTTTGGGTAGATTCCCAATTGCCACGGGGAGGACATAGAGGTCAGGTTGGTAGCGCATACCCCAGTTGTTCTTTTGGTCGGTGACGTTGGAGATGTGTCTCCATGATACACCTTTGTCTGTGCTTTTGAAGATGGGGAAATAAACTAATGGTGGTTCGGGAGAGTAGTTTTCCCTTTGAATGTATTAGTTCGTGCGTCCAAGTGTAGGTGTGATATTTGGGATGAAAATACCAAGTGGCTAGAAGACTTCCATCAGGAAGTTGTGCTGTGCGGCCGTATAATGTTTTAGGAGTGTTGTAGTTCCTTGGTGGTCTGTAGATTTCTTTGAAAGTGAAAGTTGGGTCGGCGGAACTGGTTTGCGCGAGAACTGGCGGCGTCCACGCAATACACGCTCCAAGAGCGAGAAGAAGTTTTAGCTGCATGTTCAGATTTGTAGGTCTTATACAAAATTTTGAAACAAGATGAGATTTGTGAACGTCTCAAATACCTTGAAACCTGAAAATTATCCAGATAGTGCACAGTTGAGTAGAGTGTCTCAACGAAGGACTTTCCTGTAGTTTTATACTCATCATCCACGGGCCCACATACCACAGTGACTTCATTCGAACGCATGGCTTCTTAATTTCCATATTTTTTCTACCGTTTTGAAATGCCGTTGCATGTATGAAAGTTCCTAAACTCGGCTGCATTATTACTTCGGCTGACTGGAATAACTCAATCCATTCGGTTCTCTCGCGAACCTTCAGAAGGGCAAAGACACAACGAATCTCTATTGTTCCGAAACGCATACATTGTGTAGAGAGAACTGTCGTTGATTCGAGCGCATAAAAATATCATGGAGAACAGACGTCACACGGTCAATTAATTTGATTGATTTTACCCCATGTTCGTATTGTCCTTGCCTCGGCACGAGAGTACTGAAAATGTCAAATCGAATGTCTATCTGTATCTGACTCATAGCTTAGCCCATATTAACACCCCTTAAGCACGAAATTGTGCATTCTGACTGACAATCTATAAGACTTTGCCTTCTGAGATTGAAGCCTACCCGATTTCTATATTTGTTATCCGGTCAAACGATAATCTAAACACTTAAAATAATTCTCTGTGGCGCCATTAACAGGAAAAAGTGCCGGATACCAAGGCACGGTAGATCAAGTACCGTTCCTTACCTGTCATAGACATGATGCCTATTGGCGCGGTTATCTTGCGGAACCCCTCTTCAGATGGAGAATAACAATTAAAAACAACTTGGATGTCAAGGGTAGCAGGTTAAGTGTGGAGGGATTTACATCTCGGGGAAGCGCGGGGTTGAATTGCGGGGTCAGAATGCGGGGGACAACATAATCTGAAATCTCAACTTCTCAAGATCGTCAAAGGTTGAGATCTTACGATCAAAACGGGAGATTAAGCGCTCCAGTAATTGATGTGTTTTCAGCAATGTGGTATGATTTTGTCATTCCAGAGAACAGTTTCTCTGGAATCGCATCCTCACTCATCTTCTCCACAATGTACTTCACAAGTATCACCTACAGACTGAGCAATTGATCGTTTCCTCTAAATAAAGGAAGCCGGAACGCTCTTCTCAAATGCAACCCGAAAGCTCTCATTCTCCCCCGGGTTCTTTCTTTTCCAAATATATTTCAAATATGTTGCTAACAAACTCATTTCTCCTTGCAGCCGCAAGTCTCATAACACTCGCAAATGCATCTACCTTCACAAACCCCATCAGGAAACCAGGTCCCGATCCCTCTCTTGTATTCGCTGATGGCAACTATCATTTAACCTATACATCCTACGACCGCATCACCCTCACCTTCTCATCCACTCTCAGCGGACTCCTCACCAGCACCCCCAAAACAATATGGACTGACACAAACACCACCCGCAATGCAAACATGTGGGCACCAGAAATCCATCACATCGACAACACATGGTATATTTTCTACTCATCATGCGATTCAACTCTCCCATGCTGCGACAGCTGTCAAACACGCGTTCTACGCGGTTGCAGTCTGGCTAATCCGTATGATTGTACATATGAATATCTGGCAACCCTTGTACCACCTGTTGGAAGGCAAGGAGGACCCGGAAAGGATTTCGCGTTCAGTATTGATGGAACTTATCTTGAAATTCCTGGTGTAGGGAGGTATCATGTTTTGAGTGCGCTTGATGAAGATAGTTTGCAAGCGATTATGATTACGGAGCTGGACACGGAGACGTGGAAGGTAAAAGGATGGAATGTGATTTCTTTGCCTGATCAGGCGTGGGAAATGAATACGACGAATGCTGGTTCGCCTAATTCTATTGTTGCTGTAAATGAGGGACCGCATGTAAGTTAATCAACATGAAGGAGATGAAATCTCTCTTTCCTGATTCTCGTTGACTTACTCGAACTTTTAGCCACTTTATCATGGTTCAGATATTTGGCTTTCATACTCCGGATCCTACTGCGGCACTCCAAACTACGCCCTTGGATTGCTTCACTGGAACGGCGGAAACCCCCTTCTCAAAACTTCATGGGATAAATCCGGTCCAGTCCTGTCACAGGCCAATGGGAACTATGGGACAGGACACAACGCATTCTTCAATTCTCCCGATGGAAAGCAGATCTGGGTATGTCATAACTTCGTTCCAATATCGTGTCCACGTGGCATAATAGTAAATTTGAAGACCACTCCTTTGTTCGTTGCGTCGAACTAATTTGATTTTTGAAAAATGCAGAACATCTTTCATGCGACGTCCAATGCTGGAGGTTCTTGTGGTTCTGATCGATATACGATGGCGCAGTTGGTGAGGTTTGATAATGGCAATTTGCCGTCTTTTGATCAACCAGCAAAGCTGGGATCTATACTTGCAGCGCCAAGTGGAGAGTTGTGAGCCATGAATTTGATCTTTGATATCAGAAAAGAGGATTTGTGTTCAAACTCGCAGAATGAAAGATGTGTTGAAAAAAGTGCTCATGTCTGTGCTACGTACAGCAACCGAACTAAGTAGGTGGCTGTAGCCATCTTGAGGCATCGTACGTATCTCAACAAAGTAGGCCAACATTTAGATGGCTACTTTAATCTTCCACAGCTCTCTCATACTTAAGTTCAATCCAATAACCAACCCATTGTAAAACAATGGATTCGATGTAAGGAAACCGCAAAAGGTGAAGCGTGACGTGTGAAAAATGCACAGCTATTATGGAAAAATGTACCGACGGGTACGGTACCTCAATTGTGTCACTTATGCCACTTATGTCATCATCTGTACCCCTCCAAACTAAAATCTACCGAGCAGATGGAGAAGTGTTCATAAACGTTAATAGGCAACAATTATTTCAACGAATCAGGGGATATGGTTTAGTGGTATAACGCATCTTTAGCAATTAGGACGACCCAGTCCCGATCTAGATGAGGTCTGGGGTTCGATTCCCCATTTCTCCAATCGTTTCCAACGATTCCCGAGAATGAGCATTGTTCAATTCAATGGATTTGTGTTTCACATCCTTTTTGGTGTTTCGCATCCTTTTTGGTGCCATTCTTCAAGACTTTTGGATCCATTAGAATTGAAGTTTTCGTATATGAAAGACATCAGGGAGAGAAGACGTCGTTACTTTGCATGAAAGCGAAAAGCTTTGGGTAGATGTGGATCATAAGCAAAATTTTTGTGCTCTCGCTTAATTTTTCGATGATAGTACGGAGGCCGCATCCAGCCGGAGTGTCGTGAAAGAGCATTAACCAAAATTTCTATGTCTCCTATTTGCCAAACACCTACAAGGAATTTAGCATCCACTTTGTCTACTCTTGGCATGTTTTGTACACCGAATACTCGTTCTAAACGCAGGTGGTTGAATCTGGTGGACGATGACGATGTGTTGAAGCGAGAGACTTGGTCTTGGCGGGCGTCGGGCATACGGAAAAGACCGTATTCATGATGATGAAGCTGAATATTATGTCTA